>CM062620.1:10693988-10956488 GCA_025617555.3 Puccinia polysora
GTATCCCAAATTCTAGGATAAATGTTTTTCAATTTGGAAAACCTTTACTTTGAAGCAAACCGTGATGCCATGAAGGACAACAAAATCCCCTCTTTCTCTTTGTTGGAATTTGGTTCCAAGCCTACACCTTTTGATTGCTCCCCACACATCAATTTCACCTCCAATTCTTTTTAGAACTCTCCTCATATTGACAAAGGCAACATCTCCGGCTACTCCTGTTTACTTGTGGTTCCAACCAAGAAATCAAATGGTCAAATTAATAAAAATAAGGACAAATATCAAGTAATTGATTGCCAATTTGTTTTTCCTGACCTTGGCTTTGGAATTCATGTCAAGAAAAAAGGTATAGTCAAAATGGTTTGGGCAGCTAATAAGTACAAGCACTGTACCTTTCCTGCTGTGGACACAGAATCCCATACCAGAATGGCCATGTCACTTCAAATTAATAAAACAACTAGAAACACTTGTAGGGACTTGAATAATGGCCAAATTTACTCTAGAAAAAAAATATAAATAAAGAAAAAAAGATTTGTATGTTGGTGGGGTTAAGAATACTCTCAAAAGTTGTAATCAAAAATGATTTTTTTGTTTTTATTTCACCCATGCAAATATATTTACAAGCCCAGCATTCAAGTTATCTGCTGTATTTAATCTACTGTTATACTGCTACCAATGAAAGCCAAGGCTACTGATACCTTATCCTTTTTCTTGGCTGAAATTTGCTCCCTCTCCTTTTCCAGTTGTGCTTGCTGTCAATCCTTCTCCTTTCCCTCTTTTTGAAACTCTAGCTCAGCCTGCTTCAACTTCCACTCAGCATCCCATTTTTGTTGATGAGCCAAACTCCTGGCTTTCTGCTTTTGAACATCCATGGCCAGTTGAAAATCCCTCTTTTGTTTTTAAAAGTCAAGTTTTTTGGATTCAATTTGTGATTTGACTGTTTTTTGCAGGGGAAAAGCAATGAGAATGATTTTGAAAGCAAGTTCAACCAATGGACTTACATGAATCTTGCTTCTCCATGATTTCTTCAAATCCTGTAAAACCGGAAGTGTTTCTCCTCTTTTGATGAATTTTGGGGTTGATTTTGATGGAATTGGAGGCCTTTTGCTTACCCTTGGAAGAGAAGGTTTGAGTCTGAAAGTCGTCACCAGTGTTTGAAGGAAATTTGGGAGGCCCCATTGGCTTGAGTTTTTGGCCATTCTGGAATGGATGATCCTGTTTTTTTACAATCTAAATCAGTCAGGATCGACCAGACGGAAGAGAAAAGAGTTTGGTTCCTTACTTGAACCAATGTTGAGGGTAATGGAGACTGAGGAGTATCTTTTTTGGCATCAGCAAGGTTTATGAGATCTGCTAACAGAGGAAGAGAGAAATCCAAAGAAGGAGGGGAGGGGTCCAAGGTATGGTTTGACTCCTCAATCAGGGCGGAAGTAGACTTGATTGGAGCTGATTGCGTTTGAATATCCTCCTTGGCATTGGATGAGGGCCACTCATAGGTTTCTTTGGGATCACCATTTCTAGGCTGAGCATCCCCAGCCAAGTCCTCAGCGTCAACTGAATTGGATTTTTGGGCATCAAAAGCAACTAGGGGGGTGATGTTGGCCTTCTTTCCAAGGATTTCATCCATTTGAATACAAAAAGGAAAAATGGAGTCCAAATTGTCAACCACCAAGTTGATTCCCTTGGCTTTGTAAGAGTTGGTGATACCAAAGCCAGTGGAGATTGACATGGAGTGGGCCTTTTTGGACTTGGTTCAATAATTCTTGAATTTCTCCCTCATCTTTTTGGATGACAGATACAGCCTACCTTTTGTTTTTTTCTTGAGTTCATTGGCCATCAGCAGATAACCATTGACCTCAGAGGATGGAGGTTTGCCAACATGTGTTTCATTGTTGGATCCAAAGCAGGAATCATAGTTGGAGGGAATTTTGAGCCAGTTGACCAGGATGATGTGATCAGCTCTCTTGAGCTGACTTGAGCCCTTGGAAACTGATGGGGGAGGATCTTTTGAGCCCTTGGAAGCTGATGGGGGAGGATGTTTTTAGCCCTTGGAAGCCAATGGGGGAGGATTGTTTGTTGTGGAGTTCCTTGGCAATGTTTGCTTTGGTGTGTTGGACTTTTGTGTTGACTTGGGGGGGAGGTTTGCTGAGGGGCCATTTGAAAAGAGTAAGGGAAATAAGTTGATGAGAGGAATAAAGTGACAAGCAAGATAAAGTCATGAGAGATATGAAGTGATGAGAGATATGAAGTGATGAGAGCGATAAAGTGACAAGAGCACTAAAACAATGATTGGATTCTTTGGATTGATTGGATTCTTTGGATGAGGTTGGAGGTACAAGTTCTTGTTGGAGGTAGAGTGATGAGAGTGATGAAGCAATGAGACCAATGAAGTGCTGAGAGCAATGAAGCAATGAGAGCAATGAATTGATGAGAGCAATGAAGCAATGAGAGAGATAGAGTGGTGAGTGATCAAGTGAGGAGGGTGATAAATTGATGAGAGTGATGATGAGAGTGATAAAGTGATGAGAGTGGTGAATATTTTTATGATGAGGCTAGAGGTAAAAAAATTTGCAATTAGGTCAGAGGTAGAAGGAGGTGGGAAGCCAGGGGTGGATGAAGTGGACAGGTGGTGGAAGCCTTTAAATACTTTATTTGAAAAAACCCACTTATTTCCAGGTAACTCTGAAACTTCTTATGTGAAATAAGTGGTTTTTTTGATTTTTAATTGCGTTTTTGAAATGGCGGATTTGGTTTGAAACCCGCCATTAAAAATAAAAAAACCCACTTATTTCAGATCAGATGTGTCAAAGTAAACATGAAATAAGTGGTTTTTTTAAAGTAAAGTATATAAAGGCTTTCACTCTCTCAACAAAATGTCATTTCAAATCTGGTGTCAACCTCTAACCTCATCCAAAAAATTCTACCTCCAACCTCATCCAAGAAATTTGATTTTAATTGCTCTCATCACTTCATCACTCTCATCTCTTTCTATCATCTTTGATTCATTGCTCTCATCCCCTCATCACTTCATTGATCTCATCCCCTCATCAATTAATCACTCTCACCTTGCTTCATTACTCTCATCACTTTATTGCTTTCATCACATCTATCCTCTCATTTCTTCATTGCTTCATCCCTTCATCACTTCATCCCACCTTTCATCACCTCATAAATCTCATTGCTTCATTGCTTCATTGCTTCATCACTTCATTTCTTTTTCCCTTAATCCCTGCTTTCATCACTTAGCTTCATCACTTTTTTCCTTCATCACTTTTTTGCTTCATCCCTTCATCCCTCTTACTCTTTTTAAATGGCCCCTTAGCAAACCTCCCCCCGCAAGTCCACTCAAAAACCCAATCAACCAAAGAAAAAATCTCCCAGGAAATGAACATCCAACAATCCTTTCCCCATTAGCTTCCAAAGCCTCAAGTCAGCTCAAGAGAGCTGATCAAATCATCCTGATGAACTTAAGAAAAAAAAAAGGTAGGCCAGCTCTTTCATCCAAACCAATGAGGAAGCAATTCAAGAACTATCAATCCTAAAATTCCCCCTTTAAAAAATTATGACAAGCCCCATTCTGTCCCTGTCACTTTATGTTTCCCACATAATCTCCTCTCATTCACATACTATGTTTGGGGTGAGGATCAAGAAGGGATTCAATTCATTGGATAACATTTTCAGGCTTGCAAGCCCTATTCTTTTGACATCTCTGTATGTTTGTCAAATAATCTCCCCCCATCATTTTACCTCCCAACCATATACTTTGATTGGGGTGAGCATCAATGAGGAATTCAATTTTTTTTCTAGAATTTTGAGGGAATTTGCAGATTTATAAGCCAAAATTTAGTTGCACACTCTGGGAGTTTGAACCCATGACCTCAACCTTGGTGAGTGATGCTTTAGCCACTAAGCTAAGTGTGCCATTTCTGGATGGGCCAATGTACCTGTACCAACAAGTGTAACTTGGACGGTCATATCACCCATGGGCTCTCATCCCCAGGCAATCAAATATTTCCATCAAAGGCCGCCGCCTGCAATCAATCCATCAATTGCCAGCGGCAGCAGAGGAGAAGGAGTTGGTGGAGGCCACTGCCCAAGATTGACTGCAAGCGGCGGCACAGGAGGAGGACAATGAGGCCGCCCGCAATTGATTTCAAGCCCCAGGCAATAAAATCTGTCCATCAAAGGCGTCCACCTGTAATTTATCCATAGATTTCCAACAGCAGCAAAGGAGCAGGAGGTGGTGGAGGCTGCCACCCATAATAATGGGATTAAAGGCAGCCCCCAATAAATTTCAGGCAGCAGAAGAGGAGAATCTGGAGGAGGCCACCAGAAATCAATCAATGGATTTCCAGTGGCAGCAGAGGAGGAGGAGGCCACAATTGACCAATGTCTCAATCAATTTCCAGTGGCAGAAGAGGAGGAGGAGGAGGAGGCCTCTGCCTGCAATCAATCAATGGAAGGCAACAATTGAAAAATTGCAGGCAGCAACCTTCTCTTCCTCCTGCTCTGCCACCGCCTGCAATTGATTGATCAATTGATTGCCAGCGGCGGCAGAGGAGGAGGATGCCTCCTGCAATTGATCAATTGGGGGAAACTACAGAGGAGGAGGAGGAGGAGGCTTCCTCTCATGATCAATCAATCAATTGCTGCCGGCGGCAGAGGAGGAGGCAAAGGAATCCTCTGGCTATCAATCAATTGATTGCCAGTGGCGGCAGAAGTGGAGGAGGAGGCTGCTGGCCATCAATAGATCAATTGATGGCGGGGGAAGAGGAGGAGGAGGCCCCCGGCAATCAATTGATCAATTTCGAGTGGGTCAGAGGAGGAGAAGGAGGAGGCCCCTGCCTGAAATTTATTGATAAATTGATGGCGGAAGAAGAGGAGGAGCAGGAGGAGACCACCAGCAATCAATTGGTTGAATGCTGGCCGCGGCAGAGGGGAAGGAGGAGGAGGAGGCCGCTGGCAGTGGCAGAGGAGGAGGAGGAGGGGGCTTACCTGGCGGATTGAGCAAGGAGGTGTGGAGGGACCTAGAGTTTGAATGATCAAAGGAACAGAAACCAATGAGGGGAAGGAAGAGGAGGAGGGGGGGCTTACCAGGGGTGCCAACCAAAGGAGGAGGGTTGGTGGTGGGTGAGGTGGAGGTGATGGGTGAGGTGGAGGTAGTGGGTGAGGTGGAGGTGATGGGTGAGGTGGTGGTGGTGGGTGAGGTGGAGGTGGTGGATGAGGATGTTTGGTGAGGAGGAGGAAGGAGTGGACCTGTGGTCAAGAGTTCAGTCAAATTTTTTGTGTTTTCAAATTGCTGCTGTGAAGTTTTATTGGAAATTTTGAGAAGGATTGTGATGTGATGTGGGGTGATCAGATGATGATAAGATTTTTGTGAAGCAATGGAGATATGAAGCAATGTAGATGTTAAGAAATGGAGATGAGATCTGTCTGATGCAATGGACATGGGATTGGTATGGATTTTCTGAGGTGGAGGTGTGGATGGGCTTTTTTCATGGGATGGATGGTGGATGGATGATAGTGCATGATGGCGGGTTTCATGTTTGAAATATTCCATTTTCATGAAAACCACCATTTTGAAATACAGCAGTTAGGGGGTATGTGTATTTCACAAACCCTCCATTTTTGATGGTGGGTTTGGTAAAAAAATGGCGTGTTTCTAATGGTGGTTTTGCTAAATTTGATACTCCCTATTGATTTTTGGTTAATTTATTGCCTTCTCTTCCAATAAAAACATTTTCCCCATCAAGTTTAAGCTTTTGACTCCAGGGTATGCTGGTTCCATCAACAAAGCCAATACAACGCAGAAATTATTCATTCTATATTAACTCCAATATCTCCTCCTGCTCTTCCTTTGATTTCCAGAAAAGTTCTGAATGGTTAAACCCTAGTATTGAATTGCTGATCTATTTTGCATACAAGTTGAATGTTGCATATCCGATTGAGAAAATATTTTTCAATAAATGAATATTAGCACCATTAAAATTGAAACCAAACTAACAAATAGGGACTACAGGTTGGATACCTTGATAATGCTGAGGATTCTGAGAGTAATTGTAGAAGACTTAATGATTTTCAATCATCTCCAAAACAATTTTGAATCATTGCAAGGATTGACAAAATCTTTGGTTAAAGCTTAATTTAGGGAGGAGTTGGAGCTTTTTTTCATACTGTGGATTGTGGAGAGTGAGTATGATTTTTATCAAGTATTTCTTTTCCAATGGAAGTTTTACAGTCTTACAATTGGCTTAAAGATTTGAATATGAATCAGATTAAAATATTTTCAAATATTCATTCAGCTTCATTGAATTTTGTGCTAGCTTTCTGGGGGATGTTTTGGGAATTCTTACAGTGATGGTATGGTGATTTGGTGTGAAGTTTCTGTTACTTTCTCACTGGTTTTTGGTACTGCTAATACCTTCCTTCCAGGAGGATGGTAAGGAGAATCACCTTTTTAATTGTATATTTTTAGTCTCTTGATTCTTGTCCAAGTATTGTATTCAGGAGAAGCAACCGGCTTATTCACAATTGTTCCAGATCTCTGATAAACGTTTGAATGAAAAATTGATGAGAAATAATATACAAAAAATCAAAAAAAAAATGAAAGAAAATGAAAGCTCACCATCTTAATGAAATAAAATTCTGGCAGCTTTTTATCTTCTGAATCTTCCACTTCATCCCAATCTGGCACCTCTTCATCTTCAGAATATTCCTCTGTAATAAACAATTCATCCTATGTTAAAAAAAGACAAGATTAAAAAAAATAAATTGCAGAAAAAATAAGTCAAGATATAATTTCAACTCTTCCTCTGATTCCTCCTTATTTTTTACCTTCCCCTACCCCTTTATGGCCTTTCACTTTTTTGAAAACCCCACACATAGAAAAAAAATATTAATTATGAAAGTTGATTTTTTTTTTCAAAAAATGATGACCAACCTTTTAATTTGATTTTAATTTCTTCTTTTCCCTTCCTCTCCTATTGGTTCTTCAAAATATTCAAAAAAAGATTGATCTCTTTTACTTGAGAGATGAGAGATCTTCTTGAATGTTGTGGTGGTTATTTATAGAAACGGAGGCAAGTGGGTTCAGCACTGGACATTTGACTTGGAGCAGCTCAGAAGTGGTTGGAAGTCAGTAGCACAATAGGCTAAGAGAAGCGCGTTGGAAGACTCTCTATTCCAGATTGAATTATCTAAGGGCTCAGTATTGGTGAGGCGCACACTTTTTGCGGGCACAATGACAAAAATGGGCCGTAGTTTTGCCTTTTGCCAACATAATTGCGTGGTCAAACATAACTTTCCCTCTGCGGGTGTGGGTTTAATAATTCCAAAGCAAGTTATCAAAGCTAAGTAGTATGGATTAGGCCAATTATGGGATATGCACTGATATTGCGGAGCACTGTGGGGCAATGAACACTAAAGTTGAGGAGGGGGCATGCCAATTTTCGGGGATTCATAGTTATGCTGCATGCGGGATCAGGAGTGATCCGCCAGGGAAGATTGACAAGGATCTGTTGTTAGTTATGCATTGGAGCGACTCAACTGTTAGGGGGGATTGGAAAAAGCATCATTGAATCTACTTCAGATCATTGGATTGGGTAAGGATTGGACTATTAGTAAGGGGATCATTGCAGATAGCACTGAGGTGGTGGGAAAAGGAGTCTTTCATTAGAAGTTTACGTTCCTTTGTTATTTTTTGTATATATAAGGAAGCTTCTCTTTTGTTTTATGGGGGGAGGTCATCAGGATAGGGGAAAATCATTGGAGATTTTCATTTGAGATCACATCATCATTATTGGAGATTATCACGGCAAATTATAGCTTGATTCTTTTCTTCTGTTACTTTAGAGTTTAGTTGCCAGCAAGGGTTCTTCAAGGTCATATTTAGGGAAATAGTTTAAGTGCAGAGCTTTCTGGGGATTCCATCTTGTTTATTTAATATTCTTTAATTGCAAGTTAGCTTTAGTGGTTTCCAGCTTGGGTGCCAAAGCAGAGTTTGATTGGGAATTGCAGAGGTACAGGAGTGTGACTCAAGGGCTAGTGGGCTTTCTGGAACTTGGAGAAAGATTGTTGTAGAGAATTTACCAAACACACAATCTCTTTCCACAAATTGGGGGTCTGGCCTGGAAAGTCCTTTCTCTGTTATAATACCTGGTACCTTCTGTGGAGATATACCTTTTTTTGAGTTTGTATTCTTTTCTTTTAGGTCCAAGATGATGGGAGACTTTGAGGCAAGTTTGGAAAACTCACTTTGAACTCACCAACAGGCAACCGGTAGTGTGCCCCCATATCAAAACATTCCTTTTGAGACCGCCAGTCCAGCAGGGCTGCCATGGAGAGTGGCCACAGGGGTACAATCAACATATGCGGCACCAGAGATGCAGGAGGAGCAGCAAGGGAGCAAAGCAAAAATCAGGCCAAGGGACTAACCCGCAGTTAGGTTTTGTCCGGAGGATTTTCACCAATTTCTGGAATGGCTTGAGAATGGGGCAAAAAGTGAAGGCCCAAATGATGTCAACTGGGTCTGTCAAATAGTCAACTTCATTCCAGATGAGGAGGATCTGCGGGAAAGGGAGGATATGGAAGTTTACGGAGAACAAAATTGGGAAAAATTGCGGGGGGAAATAGTGGAAAAATGGGTGTCACAGGAGAAGAGGTTCCATAAAGTGGATCTCCAGCATCTTGCAACCAAAATGGCAAGGGAAGGTGGTTTTTCCTTGAGGAAGTCGTTTGGTGTTTATTGTTCCTCATTTGATTGCATCTTGAAGTACCTTGTCTGCAAAGAAATTTTGGCAGAGCATACTGGCTCTGTCAAGAGAACTTTTATGCGGGGGCTTAGTTCCAAGTTGCGCAGAAGGGTCCACTGAAAGATGTACAATGGAGGATTAATTCATAGGTTTTGGGATGGAGGGGTAGTCCTACTCCCGGACATGAAGGATATCCACACGGTGGTTGTAGGCAAGTTGGAATTAGCAGAACTTATGGAGGAATACCCAAAGGGTTTGGAGAAGAAGGATGTGCGGGTGAAAAGGGTCAAAGGGCCAGTAAAACCAAAGGAAACTGCTGAAATGATGGAGATGTTTAAAAAAATGTGTCTTTTCTGGCAGAAAGCTATAGCAAAGCCAGCCGCAACAGTCCCTGAACCACCAAAAACAACGTCTGATGCACCAACTAAGGGGCCATCAAGGGTGCTGCCAAGGAACAAAGGCAAGCACTGCATCTTCCAATGCTATTAATTCTGGGAAGAAGGCCATTTTGAAATTTTGTGTAAAGATCTGAGTACAAAAATACAGAGCAAGGTAGTTAAGACGGATGCAAGTGATTGTTTTTACCCTTCAGGAGAAACTATACCGGATATTCTGGATCAACCTTTGCCACAAGATCTGGCTCAAGAGGCGGCAGTGGAGAAGAAGGAAGCTTCAGCTTCAGCGGTGTATGCTTTCCTTTAACTTGTGAACTGCCAGAAGTTTTGGCAGAGGTTAGAGCCTTTTGATCAAATGAAAGTAGAATGGACCTTGATGGTCCAAATCCCGCAAAAGCACCAGAACAGGAAGTCATATTCAAAGAGGGGGGATCCCGCAGGAAGGCTGGAGAAGTAGCTAGGAGAATTTGGGGAACAGACCACCCTGTTTCCCTAACTTTGAAGGAACTAGCCGCAATGTCATCAGTAATGGAAGAGGAGATGGCCGCAGTCTTCAAGCAGTTTTCAGGAAATAAGGAGGACAACTCAAAACCCAGAGAAGAGGCAAAGGTTGGTTCTCTCAATGAGGGGGCAGATGTTTTAGGAGTTAGCGGTGCTGTGATGTGCCCTTTGGGATATGTAGAAATGCAGATTGGAGGCAAACAGCATTGGGAAATGGTAAACATCCTTCCATTGAAGTTGGCAACCAAAGTGGGATTGGTCTGACACAAGGAAAACATTAGGTTGCGGACCTTGGGAGGTTTCAAATGTGAGGTCAAGGGGATGATGGAGAAGGAAATGAAAGAAGTGGTGAAGGTATTGGATCTGCTGTGGTATTTGGTAGAAAGAAGGTTGGGGGTAATACTTGGTAGGCCGTTCATTTTTGCCTTATGGGCATCTCTTGGCTTCCCTCCGGATACTAGGGAGAAACTCCTTACTGTCGCTGATGCCTTGAGGAAAGGCTACAAGACAACCATCTGTTGGCCTGAAAGTGGCAGATGGGAACATTGGAAGGGCCGCCCTCTTGGGGAAGGCAGCCATGATGATTTGGCAGAGGATTTGTAGATGTTGGCCAAGTGGCCTGTGCCAGGAAGGCTCCATCCTTGCGCAGACGGTCAACAGGTAAGGATCATGGAGGAGGAAACCCCATAGCGCGGTCCAACGTGCTTTGGGAAGTATGGAGAAGAGCGGGGATTGGCACAACAATGATGGGAGCAGTGTAAGACTCCAAACGGTGCTAGGCCGTGGCAGTTCTGTGGAGGGGAAAGGTGCTGTTTAGGCTGCCCTCCTGGGTGTTACAAAAATATTTAAATGTAACAAAGATCAAAGTCCAGAACCTGGTAAACAGGGGACCAAATGTAAGAGGATAAAGATTATAGTGGTTGGTAGCTGGGAAACAACAATATCTGAGGCAAGATGGTGCCGGGAAAACTTGAATAGAAGAAGTCAAGATTTGTTCAGAGTTCAACAAGACAAGGCAATTGTAAGTAACAATGCCCAGAAGCTAATTGCTCTGGTTTTAAGCAGAAGCTTAGGAAAGATCAACTCAATCCAAAACAAACTCCAGGTTCTCAATGAACCGGCCCAACTCTCTGCAATCAAGCACTTGAAGGGTACCAGATAACTGTGGGTGGCTGCACAAGACAAAGCTAATTGTTTGAAGAAGATCTAGAAGCAAAACAATAACTGATTAAAACAGGAATAACCCCACACTTCTCAAGGGACTCAAGAGTAGCGTGGCGGAATTCAACTTCAACAGAGATGAAGGGAGGTTTAACACTCCAGGTTTGAAGCTTAATAATACCTCTTCAGTCAAACGTGACTGGTTCCAGAAAGATGATCAAAGGATGATCAGGACCAGTATGGTCAGATAAAGGGGTCAGAAGTGGTGTAACACACTCAAGAATTCAATTAGTCAAATTCTTCTTCAACCAGCAAAGCTATTGGTTGGTGATAAGGATCAAGGATCAAGGGTTTGAGTATGCAGGCTCAAGGATCAAGGGGCAATCATAGATATACCCAAATTTTTGTCTCAGATAAAGGGGAATGAAGACCCCACGGATGATGTATTGCAAGGTTATAATGATGATGATCCTCCCTGGTATGGTAGGATGTGATGATGGTGGTGTGATCTGATCTGATGTGCTGATGTGCTGATAGGATCCGCTGATGATGATGTAGGATGATGGCCTCCAAAAGGCAGGGGAGAGCCCCTCCTTATATAGGCAGGAGGCCCTGTTAGACTATGTACAAGGGATACTACAAATGGAGCGGAGAAAGAAAGAATTTTTTTTGATTTTCAGATTTTTAAGTTATCAGAAGAATTTGATCACGCAGGCCAGTGGATATCTGGCCTGCCTGAACGGGGTGGGATCATTCATCTCTTCACCTCTCCTGCGTCTGTCCGTTGGACGGGCGCGCGTGACAATGCTGAAATCACCCACCCCTTGCCCAAAGGCAGAAGGGGTGGGGGAGGAAAACGGATCAGACCGCCCGCGGGTGTCCGCAGGCTGTAGGCAACACTCTCCCAACCCCACCCAAAGATGGAAAGGGTTGAGAGTTATGGATGGATTGGTGTCAGGGCTTGGTTTGAGGATTGGGTTGAGGGAGGATGGGTTCCTGGGCTGTTGATCTGTTGAGAGTGATGGCACCATTAGGATTGATTGAAGGATGATGAGTGAAGAGCTGAGGTAGCTGGTCAGATGCTGTAGGTTCGTGAAGGAAATCCGAGGTGGATCAAAGGTTTAAGTGATTGGATGTAGGATCTGAAGGGGCAAGTTGGTTTTGAATCTGATCAATGGATTGGTCGTCAAGCTTGTGGAACTCATTTGTCACCAACACTAGTTTGTCTTGATTGGATAGGGATTGAAAGACCCAAGCGGAGAGTTTGGCAGCATTGAATGGGATTGACATCATCCAAATTGGCGGATGAGAGCGTTCAGCCAAAAGGAGGGGGGGGAACAAAGAAAGAAGGGATTAAACACAATGCCTAGGGGATGGGACCAACAGAGGCCTGTCCTAGACTACTGGGACAGGGAAACGCTTGGAAGGATGAGGGAATTGGAGGAGTGGTACTGATAAAAAAATTCCAATTTTTTTTTTTTCTGAAATGACACCTGAATAAAAGAATTGTAAAAAAAAATTGAATTTCCCGCATCTGGTCCAGGGTTTCCAGATTTGGTCACTACATCTCTCCCCAACTTACAGACTGTCCCTAGTCTACATCTGAGCTTGATGTCATATAAAAAAAAGAAAGGAAAGATGATTGAACACAAGAAATGGCCATTTGATCTTGAGGATGATTGAAAAGAATATCTTGATCCATCCAAAGAAGATCTTCTAGAGTTGACTGCGATAAAATGAAGAAGGCGTCCCAGGTGCTCAAGTATATGGCATAAAGTAGAATTCACAACAAAAACGCAGCTGATGACCCTGGTGGTGCACAATTGGGAGGACTTACTTCTGATCAAAGTTTGCCTCTACAACTATGAAATTTCTTGACCTGATCAGCAGAGAACCTCCTGGACATCTGAGTACCATCCAGTTCCTCCACAAGATTTGATCCACCTCTGACTTGACGGACCACTCAATAAGGACCATTCCAGCGATTGGAAAAAAGCTTTCCCCACTGAGTTTCAAAGGATTGGTTGTAAGCTAAAACTAGATCACCCGGATTCAAGGGATCCCTGAATCAATTGGAATGCTTATCCTCCCAATACTGAACTGATATTTCCCTTGACTCCATCATTTTCTGATAAGCTTTGTTACAAACATCTTCACTTTGCTTCAGTTGCTGGGATCTGGCAACCAATATATCAGTGGTGGAAGAAACCTTTTCCCAAGAAATACCTAAGAAAGATTCCATTTCAAGATCAAGAGGAAGGACAGCCCTTTGTCCAAAGATAAATTTGTAAGGTGAGTAGCCAGTGGTTTGCTTAGTTGAGATTTGATTGGAGAAGAGGACCAGAGGAAGAAATTTGCAACAATTCTTTCCACTTTCACCAGCCAACTTGACAAGAGCAGCCTTCAAAGGGGCATGGCCTCTTTACACCATGCCTTGTCCTTCAGGATAATAAGGAGTGGTCACCCTATGTTGACCAGGAAGTGATCAGATCATTTTGGCCAGTTTGCCACCAAACTCAGAGCCACCATTGGTTGAATAAGATTGAGCCAAGCCATAAAGCATTGTCCAAGTCTTGTAAAGGAAAGCTGCTACTGATTCAGATCTGAGGTTCTTAAGAAATTTTGCTTCAACCCATCCAGAAAAATCATCACTAGCCACAATGAGGTACTTAGCTCCACCAGCTTTAATGTGAACCACATCCATAGCAATCCTTCCAAAGACAGTGGACTCTCCAGTGGGATAATGAATTTCAGCTGGGCGCCTAAGATCACGTTTCTGACATACTTTGCAACTCTTGCACCATTGAGAGACTGATTTCTTCAAAGGTGGCCACCAGAATCGTTCAGATATACACCAATAGGTCTTGGTTTCCCACGATGCCCAAGGCCTTCATGGAGACTTTTGAGGATTGAATCTTGCTTGAAGGGGATTGTGACAACAATTAGAGCACAAGGATTGCCTCTTTTCATAATCCTAGTACCCTGAACAAAGAAGTTGGAAGACACCCTCTTGAGCAATTGAAAATCTTTAGCTGAGAGATCAGGAGGCCTTTGGAGAGTGGAAAGTTACTGCTCTAATTTTAGCCAGAAACCTTGTTGGAAGCCAGAATAATTTTGAGAGGAAAAGGTGAAGACTGGATGAATTAAAGGCTCCTCCTTGTCAAAGTCCACTCCAACATCCAATTGTTTGTCTCCAAGGGGGCGTCGGGATAAACCATTAGGCATGGTGAAGGATTTTCCAGGCCTATGAACAGTATCAAACACAAAAAGCTGGATAAAGGCCACCCGACGGGTCATAGGAGCATTTGGGAGGCTGGGGGCATTGATCATTTTGATGATGGATTGTGCGTGGACTTGTAACTCAAAGTGTTGAACCCAGAGGACAGTTTGGAGTTTCTTCAACATTTGAGCCACGCCACAGGGTTCCAGTTTTGGTTGGGAGTACCTGGATTCTACATCTGAAAATAACAGGGATTCATAGAGAGCAGGACGGTCCGAACCATTTTCATCTTCCTGGGTGAGGACAGCCCCAACAGATTGATAACTGGAATCAACAGCCAATTTGATCTTGCCAGCTCCTGGTCCGTAAGTGATCTTCCTCAAGACTATGTCTTTGCCAACCATCATTTCAAGCCTCTGAAAAGAATGTTCACACTCTTGGGTCCAGATGCACTCAGCATCTTTTCTGGTCAGGCGACGTAGGGGAGCACAGATTTTGGATAGAGATGGGATGAAAATTTGAACATAAGTGACAACACCTAGAAAACCCCTGACTTCAGTTGGGTTGATGGGAGTAGGCCAAGAGAGGATTTTGTTGATCTTGGATGGAGCCATCCTTCTTCCTTCCTTGCAGACCACATGACCAACAATTTCCAGAGCAGGGACACAGGCAGCCAATTTGGATCCAGAGACAGTGGGGCCAGATTCTTCAATTTGGAACAGGACCCTTTCCAAAGTGGTTGCATATTCCCAGATAAATCAAAGGATTCCTGAATGCCAGGGTAAGAGCTCATTGTTATAGTCAGAAACTGGTCCTTTAATTCTGCCGTGGTCAATGAAGATAACATCATGATTGGGGATTTCATCCTGGAGGATCCAAACCATCTGAGCCTGATAGACCGCAACTGAGTTGGTGGCGCCTTGAGGCAATTGAGTAAGCTGGAAGCGACCAAGAGGAGTATCAAATGTGGTGAGAGGGCAAGAAATTGGATGTAAGGACCAATTTCCATAGCCACCCATAATGTCACCTAGACCATAGCAAGCTCTCCTGGAGAAGGATTCAACAAACTCTTCAGTAGCAGGGGGAATACCAGAGTCTTTAATAGTAACCTAATTTAGCGTCTGGAGATCATGAACTATTCTAAGTTTACCGTTACTTTTAAGGACAGAGAAAACAGGACTGGAATAGCTAGAAGTTGACTGTTCATATAAAGCGGTTTGGACTTGTTCCCGGACCAACTTGATGAACTCATAGACTTTGGCAGCAGGGATTGGGATCTTTTTCTTTTTCCAGGGATCATGTCCTACTACAGGAATGATATAAGGCAGACCATAGGATTCTTTAAAGAGACCTCTCTCTTCTTCACAGAAAGCAATAGCTTTTTCCCTAAGAGCCAAAAAATTTTTGATAAAATACAACTCATCAGGTAGAAGCCATCCATCTGGCCTGAAGTTGACTACTCTCAGACGTTCCTCAGTGACACGGCCAGAGGGGATGAATGGACCAGCAAGAGATTGAGGTAAACCACAGTAAGGATCACGGGATAGAGGAGGACGCCTAAGAGGAGGATTGAGTTTGAGAGGAATTGGTTGGTTGAATTGTTGGATTTTACTGGCAACTGGTTTATATTTGGAGGCAAAAGAGAGCGGTTCTTGTTTTTGCCAAGAGTTGACAAGAGAGATCTGACTACAGGGACTGAGACCAAGTTCTAACGCCTTCCAAGTTCAATTTTCCGCAACATTTTCAAAAGGTGCCTTTTCCATAAAAGAAGTCCCAGGGGATAATGCATTGCTCACATGTGTGGAACAAGGTAGGGTTTCAAAAATGATAGTAGTAGGATGCCCCGGTGGTGCACAATTGGGAGGACTTACTTTTACCCCAATTTGCCTCCACTGAAGCCCATATTCTTCCATAAAAAAGCCACCAAAAACAAGATCAAGATTGGGATCTAGTTTAGACTCATTGCGGAGATTAAAACCAGAACTGAAAGAAAGTTGATTAGGAATAAGAGTAAAAGGAAAAGAAGAAATATTTGTGGATTTTTCCATTTTGTTTTGTTTTTGATTTTTGCTATTTTTGAGATCAGAGGAAATCGTTGAAAAGAATGAGAAATAGGCCTTGGGGATGAGGGTTGACCCTTGAGTTGAAGTTTAAGGCTGAAAAGAACTACAAGTATTAGTAGGATCAACTACTCCCATAAAAAATGAGAAGAACTGTAATTATCCTTCTGTTTAGGAAAATGACCAGGGAAATCTCTTTCCCAGAGACCAGAATCCAAAGAACAAAGAGGAACCTCAATCTTTCTACCATTGGAATCGGGGAGGAGGATTCTCTCCCCAACTTGATCAGAAAACATCAGAGTTGCTCCAAAATTGATTAGGAAAGGTTAACCCAAGATCATAGGTCCATCCAAGTGTGTGATCAAGAAATGAAAAGTTCCCACAATGTTGCGGCCAATACGGACTGGAACTTCATCAACGATTCAAACCAATCTGCAAGACTGATTCCCTATTTCATAAACTGAAGAGGTGAAACTGAACCTAGGGCTGAGTTTCAGTTTGCAGGCCATAGCACCCAAGATCAAGTTGAGCTGAGAGCCAGAGTTGACAAGGAGCAAGACTGTTTTAGCTGATTCACCAAGATGGCAGGGAAGAAAACCAAGAGGACTTGAGTAAAGACTAGACTCAGAAGAGGGATCTGTTCCACAAGAATCCTCTATCAAAGTTCCAGAAGAGACCTTGAGTTCCTCAGGACCAATTTCCACACATTGATGAAAAACCCATTTCTTCATTCCTTCAGAAACAGATAGAGAGATTGATAGCAGTTCAGCCACAGATAAATAAGGAACTTTAAGATCAGAAATTTTCTTTGATACCCCTTCCACAGCATTGGGGTGATCTTTGGAAATTCCCCTCTCAAAACAAACTTTGGGCTGGGTGGAGGGAGGAAGATTGGGTGAAGCAGGAACAGGATTGGGGGATTGAGGAGGTTTAATAGATGAGGGAGGAGGATAAGGGTGTTCGTGAGACCTTTCCATGAGTGGTTCTTTTTCCACCTCCATGTCTTCTACATCAGAAGAGGGCTCAGGTGAGGATTTTCCTTTAGGTGGTTTTTGGAGGATTGAGGTTGGAAAGGAAGGAGCTTTATGAGTTTTGGGCTCCTCATGTTGCTTCCAAGCTGGATTGGATTGGTAAGTACCAACCAGAGAAGAGGAGGAAATAGCTGGGGGATACCAGGGTTGAAGAGTACCACAAGAAGATTGGAAATCCACAGAAGTCAAGGATGCCTTTATAGGAGGAGGTGGCTGGTAAGAGGCCACCACATGACAAATGGGGCAAGATGAATCCAAGGGGATTAGGGCACCATTGGGAAGAAAAAAGTTATTCCCTTTTTGCTCTACCAATTTCTTGTCTTTTTCCTTCTGGAGTTTGAGATATTGACTGGTTCCATGGCCTTTCCTGTGGCAATAATAGCAGAATATAGTATTTTTAGGAACAGCACTAGAAGGTTTAGGAACAGAAAGAGAGGAAATCTTTTGATCCATTTTGTTCTCAAAGTCTTTGAGCAGTTTGGTGATCTTTTCCATCGTAGCAGTTTCTTGGTTAGGCTGAGGGTTCTTGGGCCTGTGATTGGATTACATTTTATTCATGATGTTGTTTGAATCTTTGAAAGAGGGGGCATGGACTGGTTCAGCGGTTTTAGAATTTTCAAGAGTGTGGGCTGTTTGACCTTTCATGAATTTATCCACCACTCCCCTAAGGATAAGGAAACCAGGGAGCTTGAATCAATTATCCCTGGTAGTGATCATGGATCCAGACTCTACCGGTTTGTCCTTGATCCTGTCCTGTACTCCAAGAGAAAAAGATTGGAAAAATTGGACTCAGATTTTGTCCACTGTGTCAATGTGAGTGCTCTGGACAAGGTAGGATTGGATGGGATCCCAAGATTTCCTAAAGGACTGATAATCGGAAGCTGAAGCCACACCACCATTGGAGACCCACTGAGAGACAACATTATCTAGATCCTGCAAAGTAAATCGTGCTACATCTATTTTTCCCCAATAAGCCAACATTGCTCCCCGCAGCAGGGTTCAGTTATGCCATTCAAAACCTTCAAACGACTCCATGATTTCCATAACTTCATCAGAGGAGATAAAAAATTGCAACTGGTAGGCCATATTGAATTTGCTAGCCCTGTCCACCAAAGCAGCCATCTCGTACGAGTAAAAGAAGCATTCCACGTTTGTCCCATTGAATCCTAAGTTCTTGTTCTGGGGCTTGATCTTAACCATCTTAGGACAAGTAGAAGAGTCACTGGTGGATTCCATTTTGACAATGTTTCCTAAACAATCCAGGAAGCAGATTTCCAAAGTGGCTCACGAATGTGGCAAGAGTAGGGTTTCTTGGAAAAAAAACAACAAGTATCTATCCCAGGTGGTGTACAATTGGGAGGACTTACTTCTAGAACAAGTTGCCTCCACGGATCTAGATGATGACAAAAAAAAGAAAGAGATCTGATTTAGAAGTTGATGATTGATGATCGGACTGTAAATCCCAAGGTTGCTTGTTCAATCCTAGCCGGGAAAACCAAATGTAAGACTCCAAACGGTGCTAGGCCATGGCAGTTCTGTGGAGGGGAAAGGTGCTTTTTAGGCTTCCCTCCTGAGTGTTACAAAAATATTTGAATGTAACCAAGATCAAAGTCCAGAACCTGGTAAATGGGGGACCAAATGTAATAGGATAAAGATTATGGTGGTCTGTAGCTGGGAAACAACAATATCTGAGGCAAGATGGTTCCTGGTAAAACTTGAATAGAAGAAGTCAAGGTTTGTTCAGAGTTCAACAAGAAAAGGCAATTGTAAGTAACAACGCCCACAAGCTGATAGCTCTGGTTGTCAGCAGAAGGTTAGGAAAGATCAACTCAATCCCAAACAACCTCCAGGTTCTCAATGAACCTTCCCAACTCTCCGCAATCAAGCTCTTGAAGGGTAAACAATAACTGTGGGTGGCTGCACAAGACAAAGCTAATTGTTTGAAGAAGCTCTAGAAGCAAAACAATAACTGATTCAAACTAGAATAACCCAACACTTCTCAAGGGACTCAAGAGTAGTGTGGCGGAATTCAACTTCAAAAGAGATGAAGGGAGGTTTAAAACTCCAGGTTTTAAGCTTAATAAAAACTCTTCAGTCAAACGTGACTGGTTCCAGAAAGATAATCAAAGGATGATCAGGAGCAGTATGGTTGGATAAAGGGGCCAGGAGTGGTATAACACACTCAAGAATTCAATTAGTCAAATTCTTCTTCAACCAGCAAAGCTATTGGTTGGTGATAAGGATCAAGGATCAAGGGTTTGATTATGGAGGCTCAAGGATCAAGGGGCAATCATAGATATACCCAAATTTTTGTCTCAGATAAAGGGGAATGAAGACCCCACGTATGATGTATTGCAAGGTGATAATGATGATGATCCTCCCTGGTATGGTAGGATGTGATGATGGTGGTGTGATCTGATCTGATGTGCTGATGTGCTGATAGGATCCGCTGATGATGATGTAGGATGATGGCCTCCAAAAGGCAGGGGAGAGCCCCTCCTTATATAGGCAGGAGGCCCTGTTAGACTATGTACAAGGGATACTACAAATGGAGCGGAGAAAGAAAGAATTTTTTTTGATTTTCAGATTTTTAAGTTATCAGAAGAATTTGATCACGCAGGCCAGTGGATATCTGGCCTGCCTGAACGGGGTGGGATCATTCATCTCTTCACCTCTCCTGCGTCTGTCCGTTGGACGGGCGCGCGTGACAATGCTGAAATCACCCACCCCTTGCCCAAAGGCAGAAGGGGTGGGGGAGGAAAACGGATCAGACCGCCCGCGGGTGTCCGCAGGCTGTAGGCAACACTCTCCCAACCCCACCCAAAGATGGAAAGGGTTGAGAGTTATGGATGGATTGGTGTCAGGGCTTGGTTTGAGGATTGGGTGGAGGGAGGATGGGTTCCTGGGCTGTCAATCTGTCAAGATTGATGGCACCATCAGGATCAATTGAAGGATGATGAGTGAAGAGCTGAGGTAGCTGTTCAGATGATGTATGTTGGTGAAGGAAATCCAAGATGGATCAAAGGTCAAAGTGATTGGACGTAGGATTTGAGGGGGAAAGTTGGTTTTGCATCTGATCAATTGATTGGTTGTCAAGCTGGTAGAACCCATTCGTCACCAACGCTAGTCCGTCTTGATTGGATAGGGATTGAAAGACCCAAGAGGAGAGTTTGGCAGCATCAAATGGGATTGAAATCATCCAAATTGGTGGATGAGGTTACATTCAATCAATTTTAGGATGCATGGATCAGGAGACTCGAGTCAATCAATGGTTGTCAATCAAATGGCCAAGGGGTAATCAACCAATGGCAAAGAAGAAGAAGGGGAAGTTGGTCAAGGGGAAAGGAAGGAGGGCAGATGATGGATTGGTTGGAGATGGACCAAAGGTTGAGGTTTGGAGATGAGATCTCGGGCCAAGGGGGTCTCAGCCCGCGCGTTCGGCCAAAAGGAGGGGGGGGAACAAAGAGAGAAGGGATCAAACAAAATGCCTAGGGGATGGCACCAAAAGAGGCCTTTCCTAGACTACTGGGACAGGGGAACGCTTGGCAGGATTAGGGAATTGGAGGAGTGATACTGATAAAAAAATTCCAATTTTTTTTTTTCTGAAATGACACCTGAATAAAAGGATTGTAAAAAAAAATTTGAATTTTCGGCATCTGGTCCAGGGTGTCCATATTTGGTCACCACAGCGGGGATAGAATCAAAATTGACTCCTTCCTTGTATGCGCCTCCAATGGGTGTCAGCACTAGCAACTAGCCTTGTGCCACAATTGTGAGCAACCCAGATTTTGTTTGAGGTCAATGATTAAAAATAGAGGAGACAACAAAGGGATCAAAGTTGGTTGAGGTGTGGGTCTTTGGTGGAAAATAAAAAGCTGATTCTAAGAACGTAAAAGCACAGAACAAGCCAATGCAGCAGGACCTCAATAAACCAATGAGGCCTATCCGTTTGTAAGTGCTGGACTCCAGTCGCCATAACTGAGGGACTGCGTTTTTTGCACAGATTGCACCACCGGGAAACTGCGGCCCACAACCTAGCCCACCTCACCTTACCCAACGCCAGGAGCGCCTGTCTCAGAAATATTCCTCCGTTTCCGCTGGTTCCTCGCCTTCTTCACAAACCCTTGACCACAATTGAATCAATAGAAACTCCCTTGGACCCAATAGCGCCTCTGGTACCTCAGCCTAAGAATCACCCTATCACTCAGTAGCTCTTCAGTAGCTCAGGAGGAGCCTGAAGCAACTTAGTTGGAGGTAACTACATTCCCCAATCCACCTCTCTCAATCTACTCTTGGTCCTCTCACCTCAGTTCCAACTTTTCTGTTTTTCCCTACCCTTTCCTTTCCTTTTCCCTTGTTTTTCCCTACCTTGTCTAATTGAATCAATCCCTACTCACTTGCACAACATCTTTCATAACTTACGTCTAAAGACCTAAGCTTGTATTCCCCACAACTACTACCTGAGGATTCCTGCCAATAGCTATTTAGGTTGACATATCTACAGGTAAATTCAGCACTTTTCATCACTAGTTCCCGTGCTCCTATCTCCACCTCATGCTCAGTTACCTACAATCATCTGTCTTTAAATTCAGGTCCAAATTTCTCAGTTGTTGTTTTACTGTTACTGCTTTAAAGCTAAGTGTTTCAATAAAGGTAAAGACTGCTCAATATTACATGGTAGCAAGATTCCTATCTTGACACAGCTAGCAGATCAGAAAGAAACTCAGAACAACCACAAAAATGGCCATCAAACACAACTCAAGAGGAATGGAGATCCGCATACCCAACTCCAGAAGTGACTCAGGTGACAATTACTTCATAAATTCCAAAGTCCCCATCCTAACAAGGCATAACTGGTTCAAGTGGAGGACAAAATTTTAGAATAGAATAATCAGTAAGAGACAAAAAGAATTTCTAGATCCCCAGTGGATCCAACAAAACAGTGACACCTTGAGTTACTGCAAAAAGACCACCCTTGCCATTCAATTACTATTCAACTCTGTGGACCAGGAAATCAAAGGATATGTAAATCCACATTGCAAGGACTTTCCACACAATTTGAGGAACTGAAGAAGGCCTGCGGCAAGGATTCCCTTATTTTCATAGGCTATCCATTGTCGCAGTTGGTATACTTGCTATTCCAACCCAACACCTCCATTTGATCCCATTCCGTAGCATTCCGCAGACGGTATCTTTCCCTCAAAGAGACGCTGGATGCCCAAGCATGTTCACATCAAGAAGACCAAATTAGTGTCTCATCCTCACTGGTTGAAATTTTCTTCCTCAAGAGCTTCAGGCTTGACCCTTCTCTAAACTCCCTTGTGTATTCATGCAACAATATTTGTTGGTTTTCATTTGAAAGAGTCTATGACCATCTACTTGCACTTGCCAAAGATAATTTCCCTGAAAGTTAAAGCTCCAAAATGGTTATGTACATTGGAACTTCCAACCACAGATCCTGTCCATCCAGATCCAATCCTAAAGTTGCTTCACCTATCATCCCAAACCAACCATCTGCACAGGCCAATCAATCCACTACATCTCATCTTACCCGTCCAAGTCCAAGAGCAGCTACCACCACAGCCCATCCCAACTTATTCACCTATCCCCACAGGGCATCTAGTCTTGCCATTATTGAACTTTGCCTCAACTCCATGCTGGAAAAATTCAAGCAAATGAAGTTGTCCAAATGTGCAAACCTGGTTAATGAAAATGAGGACACAAACCTGGATAAGATCCCGTCTGCCTATGTTGCAATTGAGGACAATTTTGTAGAGGACTGCGGATTACTCATTGATGAAGAAGCCGTGTACAATCTATCATTGCACACCACCTGTGTTACCAACCTCATCTACAATTCCGGCGCTAAAAAATCCACAGTTTGCAATCCTTATCTTCTATCCCATAGGAAATCCTGCAGAAAAATAATGAACACCTATGGGGGAAAAATTGAAGTAACCCACATAGGCACGCTGAATCATGGCCCCATATCTTTACACCGAGTGTACTACCCACCAATGTGCCCCCAGAACCTTATCTTGGCCTCCTAACTCAAGGAACACTGTCTCAAGGTAGTCCAAAAACATTTTGTGGTACTCATCCAGGCCTCCAACTTGGTTGTCATAACATTCTGGCGTGTCAGTAACCTATATGTGGCATATTTTGCACACCAAATACTCTTGGAAAATTCAATCTCTGAAAGCCCTATTGTCACAGAATTGCACGTGAAGCTAGGACACCCATCAATTGACCACTTGCAAAAGTTGCTACAACTAAATCAAATAAAATCCTCACCACAAGCTCATTGGGCCGCAAACTGTGCCTTCTGCAAGACATGTAAGCTGAAAAAATCTCCTCACTCCAATCCCCTCCCCAAAGCCCCATCCCTGTTCCACACCATTCACTCAGACCTTCTGCTCATCAATTTTCCAGCCAAACATTGTGGTCAATACATTCTGGTACTGATCAAAAATTTCAGCCGGTTCAATTGCATCTACATGCTAAAAAAAAAGGGAAACAGAATCCTATATAATCTCCTACCTCAACAAGATCAAGAACCAGCTTGACCAATTCCCAGCCCTGTTCCACTCAGACTGTGGAGGTGAGTTATCATCCAACAACTTCCTCTCCAAACTTTGGTGCAAGCGTTTGGTGATAGAACGCAGACCAGCTGACTCACCTCAAACAAATGGTCTAGCCAAGAGAATCAATCAGATGCTACTCACCAAGCTAAAATGTGCAATGGCCCAGACAAGCATTCCCATTGTCTACTGGGACAAATCCGCAAATTACTTCTTGCTTCTTATCAATTACCTCCCAAGTAAGGCCCTAGGCTGGGAATCACCTGTTCAAAAACTGTCAAAGGCAAACTGCCCTCTTGAGCCAATCCTCAATCTACGTAGGTTTTTATCCTTTGGAATAAACGTTGCGGTGCATTGTGGGCCTCAGTCATCCAAGATCACTCCAACTGCTTGCCAAATCCTCTTTTTTGGCTACAAGCCCAGGTCAGATGCTGCCCAATTTCTAGATCTCACAAAAGGCACAATAACTGTTAGCAGAGACTTCTTCCCAGCCAAGACAAACTTCTCATATGGTTCTCCAGATGCCATGAAAAAACCACCTACTTCCCTTTCCTTGTGCTTTCCCATTGCATTCTCCCATCCTTTGACCATGGCTTCAAAGGAGTATGTAACCTTCAGCAACAACACCCCACCCCATTGAGGACCCACAACTTCCACTCACTTCTCTGAGGCATTTCCTGCTGGCAACGCACCCCACAGCATCCCTCCAACCCCCCTGCTGCATCCAAAATGCCTGCTTTAAACTCAATCACCGCAGCCCAGCCCCCTCTGGCTGCTAAGGGATACTGCTATGTGCCTCATTACAACGTTGCGCCTAAGAAAATCTGCGGGGAAATAAATTGGTCTGCAATTCCCTCCAACTCCTGGCGTGGTCAACCCATGGCGCAACCTGAATCTAAGGAGGAAGACTCAACCAATTTGGCAGAAGTCATCTAGGTTAAGGAAGCATTTGCAACCCCAGAAGAACAAATAAAATGGCTGGAGTCCATGTCCAAGGAGAAAACCTTGTTCATCTCAAAGAAAACCGGTACTCTTGTTCCCCCTCCCAATGAAAACAAGGTCATTGGGGGAATGCAGCAATTTTTTAGGAAAAAGAAAAAATTTGGTGAAGTTGTCAGAATGAAATTGCGGTGGGTCTGTTTTGGAAATAAACAGGAAAAAGATCAACGCTACTAAAATACATACTCCAGTCTGGGAGGCAACAAGTCATTGAAAATTATACTTTCCATGGCAGTGCAGTTTGACCTCAGGTTCTATCAGTTTGATGTCAAAACCACATTTCTCTATGGTGAGATCAACGCAACAGTGCACAGTTCTCCAGTGTCCCAATTTGGGGTTCCTGGAAAGACAAATTGGGTCTGGAAACTCAACAAATCACTGTACGGTACAAGAAAGGCCCCGCGGTGCTGGAAGAAACACCTCACGGACACCCTAGTGTTGCTCGGACTGAAACCCTCCACCTTGGACAATGCAATCTTTTACAACTCCTCCAAGTTGCTGCTGCTGCAAATCCATGTGGAAAACGGCCTTTTGGTGGGAAAGTTGCGTCAGGAAGTGATTTGATTCCTGGAAGGCCTGCCTGCTACCTACAAGATCCAATCCAAGGAGAAGCCTGCCCAGCCTCTTGGCTACACCTTTGACTGGAAGGATGATGGCTCCGTACTTATCCACCACCAAGACTAATGTGAGAAGATTCTAGAAGAGTTCTCTATGTCTGCAGCTAATCCAGTCAAAGGCCCAGCTCCGATGAACCTAGTCAATTTGGCCGTCAATAATGCCAAACCTTTCAGCGTTAAAATCATGGAAAAGGCAATTGGCATGCTCACCCACCTAGCGCTAAATACTCAACCCAATATCACTCATACTGTCAACCTATTGTCTCACTACTCATCTAAGCCAACAAAAAACCACTGGAACATTGTCAAGCACCTACTACAATACCTTTGCAGCACAACCAGCGTTGGCCTGATGTAAAAGAAGTCCTCCAGTGCGGAATAAAACCTGGCGGGCTAGGGGGACGCTGATTAAGCCAACTTCACAGACATGAGGAAGTCCACCACCAGCTTTTTCATCACACTGTATGACAAAAATACAGTATGTTGTAGCTTGATTCACAACCAAAGTGGAATTAATAGCCATGAACCACTGCGCTCAACAAATCAGGTGGATTTTGGGTCTCATAATAAGCCTGGTAGTGGAAATACCAAAACATTCATATATAACAATAACATGGGTGCTAACTTCATCAGCAAAGAGGCTCCACTCAATTCTAATTTGAAGCAAATTGAGATCAGATACCAATATCTCAGAGATGTGGTGTCAAAATCACTCCTTGCTATCCAACAGGTACCTTTGATCAACATCATTTCCAATATCCTAAACAAACCCCTTGGCCACATTAAGGTATCCTCCTCTCATAATCAACTTATTCTGTGCACAAATAAATTCAGGAGGATTGTAAGCGCTGTACTTCAGTTGCCACGACTGAGGGACTGCATTTCCCTCACAGATTGCACCACCAGGAAACTGTTGCCCCAAACCTAGCCCACCTCACCTTACCCAACGCCAGAAGCGCCTGTCTCAGGACTCTTCCTGCATCTCTTCTGGTTCCTATCCTTCTTCACAAACCCTTGACCACAATTGACTCAACAGAAACCCCCTTGGACCTAATAGTGCCTCTGGTACCTCAGCCTAAAAATCACCCTATCACTCTGTAGCTCTTTGGTAGTTCAGGAGGAGCCTGAAGCAAATTAGTTGGATGTAACTACATTCCCCAATCCACCTCGCTCAATCTACTCTTGGTCCTCTCAACTCAGCTCTGACCTTTCTGTTTTTCCCTACTCTTTCCTTTCCTTGTCCCTAGTTTGTCCCAACCTTGTCTCATTGAATCAATCCCTACTCACTTGCACAACATCTTTCATAACTCACCTCTGAAGAACTAAGCTTTTATTTTCCAAAACTCCTACCTGAGAATTCCTGCCAATAGCTATTTATGTCAACAGATCTGCAGGTAAATTCAGCACTGCTCATCACTAGTTCCCATGCTCCTATCTCCACCTCATGCTGAGTTACCTACACTCATTTTTCTTTCCATTCATTTCCCAAAATCTCAGTTATTGTTTTACTGTTACTGCTTTAAAGCTAATTGTTGCAATAAAGATAAAGACTGCTCAATATTAAACCATTGTTCCAGGGAACCTCATGATTTGCCTCTAAAACCCGCAATCCTGGAGAAGGATCCAAAAGGCTTGACGGAGAAGCAGGTGACGGAACTCAACTTGGGTCCAGATGGGTGGTTGCAAGAGGAGGAAGTACAATTACTCAAGGCAGTGATTTTCATGCGGAGGAAGGCGCTGTCCTTGTTCCTGGAGGTGCAGGGGTTAATCAGGAATGAGATTGCAGACCCCTACCGGATATCTAAGGTGCCCCACAACCCTTGGAAGATCAAACCCATTCCTATTCCAGTAGCGGTTAGGGATCAGTTTACAGAGTTGGTGTGGGAGTGTTTGCGGACAGTTCTGTACAAGCCTTCTTGTTCTAGTTATTCTAGTCCCATTTTTGCAGTAATAAAGGAGGATGGGAAGATTTTGCAGATTTTCCACAACCTGCAGAGGTTAAATTTGGTCACAATCAGAGACACTGGGTTGCCTTTTCAGGTTTGGGATTTTGTAGAGAATATGACCAGAAGAGTCTGCTACGGGTTAGTAGAAATCATGGGGGGGTACAATTAGCAGGAGCTACATCAGGAGTCCTTTCCAATGAAGGCGTTTGAAAGGCAGTTGGGGAGACTTGAGTTAACACGGATTCAGCAGGGGGCAACTAATTTGGTAGCGGTTTACCAGGCGCAGATTATATGTATTTTCCAGGATGATGTTCTGGAAACAGTGCAGATATTTCTTGATGACATGGGTATCAAGGGGTCATGGGGCAATTACTGCGGAGAAACTATTGCGGTAAATTTGGGAATCAGGTGGTTTGTCTGGGAGTACGCGCCAAATTTGGAAAGAATCCTGTGTTGGATCAAGGAAGCAGGTTTGACTGTTTCTGGTAAAAGTTTTGCGGTCTGGCTTCCAGGCTTAGAAGTCCTTGGCAACAAGGTTGCCACAAAAGGGAGGAAAATCACTAAGGACAATGTTAACATAGTTTTGAAATGGCCTACTCTGCAGAATGCTACTCACATTTCCCAGTTTTTAGGTCTATGTGGATGGGTACAGATCTTCATTGAGCGTTTTTTGGAGATAGGTAGCCCTTTGCGGAAGCTAATTAGGAAGGGGGAAGGGTGGGTGTGGGCAGAGGAATGCAATTGTGCATTCTGGGAGCTGAAGGAGAGTTTTTGGAGACAAATTCTGTTGAAGGACCTTCACAAAAAAAAGGGAGGTATCTGGCTAGCAGTGTACTTGTGTGAAAGCCAGAAATCTACCACAAGTCAAGGTTTCACCAGAAGAGTCTTTGATTTATTTGAGAGGGTCCACTTCTTCCAGAGAGGGAGCAAGGGGATCATCAATAGGTTCAACCAAAGGAGATTTAGAAGAAGGGACAGGATATAAAGGTTTTCTGGCCCAAGAAACGCTGGATCTCCCTACCAAATGGATATCATCATTGTAAGGGGTGAGGAAAGCATTCCCAGTTGAGCAAGTATGTGAAATTGTAAAAGAAATCTGTTATAGGTTAGCAAGCTACAACAGATGAGTTTAGTTAGATAATTTACTGTCACACAACCAACCCACGTACCATAGGGCAATCTTAGATAATTTTGAGCGTGAAAGGAAAGCTGAGTGCAAGGTAGCAAGGGCTAACTGCAAAGTGCAAACTTATGGTGGAGTACCTTAACACACAGCAAGAGGGATGAATGGTCTGATGGAAGGGAACCAAAACCAAGACCAATGTGATGACTGGATTTAGCAAATGCAAGAATTTATGAAATTAACTAACTGAGGAAACAACCCCCAGGCAAGGAGAGTAGTGCAAGACAAAATGGGACAAATATATTGGAGTGTAACGGTTGAGACATGAGGGAGTGACGTCAGAAGAAATAAAAGTATGATGATGTAGCTTATGCAGGGTAAGCGACTAGTCCATCTGCAAAGTATACAGTTGAGGTGGTTGGACTAGCATGGGTGCAAACTATCAAGAGCATCTGACTGAAAATGGGAACCCAAGGGTCATTGATACCCGGGGTGAAAAGGCGGAGCCCAAATGGATGGTTGACTGGGGTACAGTAGACTGCAAGGTTTGCAAGTGGCTGCTGAGTCAGTTGCCAAGAATGGAAGGTTGTTATGCAAGCCAGAGTTGATAAGCAGAAGGCACCATTGATTTTGTGCTTCTAGTTTTTCATGCTTATGGACTGAGGTAGATGTTAGTTGAAGAAAAAGAGTATGTTGAAGTAGGAGGACAATAAACCTTAGGCTCAAAGCATGATAGTTGCCCAGGTATAAAGACGCAAGATCCTGAAAGCGTTCAGACAATTTTCACATTTATTCCAAAGTTGTTACAAATACTGTATACACATTAGCATTACTTCTTTGCTTTTAAATCAATTTATAATTAATTAGGTTCTCATTGTCCTTCTGCTGTTGCAAAAACTGCATTCAACAAAACAAGAAATGCATTCCTAGTACAGCAATGTGAGGTATTCTGAGACAAGTGCAAACAATGCCGTTTGTGCAAGGTTGCTTCCACATTCCCTATAAGTAGCAAGCCGTTTGTAGATTTCCCAGAAGCCTCCAGAGGGAAGGTGCAAAGTCAAAGGTCTGCTCTGCAATTCAACTATCATATACTTCCAGTGCTGGATATTGAGTTCTTAGGTATTTGGAACCCTTCTAAGTTGAGGCTTAGAGACTAAAAAAGTGAAAAGAAAATAAAAGAAAGAGAAATGAAACTAATATTATCTTTTTTCTGTAGTAATGCCACAATTTTGACAATATACCACTAATACACCTCTGCCGCCACCGCCATATACTGGGTCAATAAGGTTGGAAGTGCAAAGTGAAGTGCAAGCAAAGCAAATGCAGACAATCAAAGAGGCAAGGGAAGGAGGAACAATGGTTGAAAGGGAGGTGGAACCGGAGAAAAGGGAGGAAAATGAAGAGGAAGGAAACAGGATAGAAGGAAGGAGTGGAATGGAACAGGAGATGAAGGAATGGAATGGAATGGAAAGAGATGAGGTAGAGGGCCAAAATGAGGAGAACCAAGTGCGGGTAAGGGCCAATCCAAACCAATGAAAAGCAATTGACTGGAAATGTTGGGGAAGGTTCTTCAAGGGGCCAAAGGAAGAGAGCTCATGAGGAACTCATGAAGGAAGGTGGATGGAATACCAGACCAAAGAGAGTTTGGACTGAAAAGTGCAAGGAGATCTTTGAGAGACATCTGGTGACACAAGTGATGATCTTGCAACGGCTGTCTTCTTTGGTGGAAAACAAAGATTTGGAAGAGTTTAGGTCAATGGTAGAAGAATTTAATGAGAATTGGGAGGAAGCGGCAAGAAAAATAAAGGATAATTTTTAGAAATGTATTTTGTAATTATATATAGTATTTTTATTATTTTATTATTTTATTATTATAATTTCTTTTTTTTAAGGAAAATAGGATTCTGATTTTGAAATAAAAAATGAAGGGATAATAATTGTGAAAAAGAAAAAGAAGATAGTTCTGAGAATAGGAAAGGAAATGAAATAAGGAAATGGGGTGAGATTAATGGGAAGGAATGGGATGGAGATGTGGAATGGGATGGAAGAAATTGAATGGAATGGGAGCTACAATTGGCAAGGTTTGCAAGGGTAACTTGCATGGAAGTCTTGAACCAAATCAGGAGAGTTGCAAAGGTGATGGGCTGGTTCCCATGAGGTGCAATCTTTGTCAGACTGGAAGCCAGTCCATTCAACAAGGTATTGAAGCTTTACTTTGCATCATCTGGAATCCAGGATACGGCTTACTTTGCACTCTAACTGATCATTGACTCTGACTGGTTCAGGAGGGGGATGAGTCTTTCCCAGGTATAGGACTTGAGCTGGCTCTAGGACAGACACGTGAAAGACTGGGTGGTTAACTTTCCATTTTTCAGTTAAGGTGAGTTTAAAGGCGTTAGGGGAGACAACTGATTTGACTTTGAAGGGGCCAAGCTTTCTTTCAGAGATTTTACAAGTTGGGTGAGTACTGCAAATATTGCAAGCATCAAGCCATACCCCATCTCCTACTTCAAAGGTTGGGGCCAAAGTTCAAAGTCAATCTGCTTGTTCCTTGTAAAGCTGGTTTGCTGCTTCAAGGTTAGTTTGAAGTTTAGATTGAAGGGTTTGGATGTGGTTAAGGTAATTATTAGCAGGTTGAAAGGTGCTACATGAAGGTAAGAGAAGGTCAGATTTTTACCATAAAGAGTCTGGATGGGCAACTGTTTGGTGGAGGAATGACTGGAGTTGTTGTAGGCAAATTTGGCTAATGGGAGCCGTTGCAACCAGTTGTCTTGTTGGTAGGAGACGTACATCCGGAGATACTGTTCAAGGATCTGATTGACTTGCTTGGTTTGCCCATCTATTTCGGGGTGGTAAGCCATTGATAGACTTTGAGCAATCTTCAAATTTTGACACAGCAAGGTCCAGAAGCAAGAGACAAACAAAGATCCACTATCACTAATTATGTTATAAAGGAGACCAAGATTCAAGAATACATATTCTATAAATAAATTAGCTAATTTTTCAGAAGAGGCCCTCACATTACTGCAAAGAAATGAAGCCATCTTTTATGTTGGATCTCTTATACCAGGAACCTTGCAGTCATTTAGCTACAGAGAGTGATAAAAATACTGCAATAACAATAATAAGAATTATTCCAAAAAAAAAACTTAGAGGCTCAAATATATGATTAAATAAGAGAAGTTGAAAGGTTTACTTGGTTTGGTTATAAAAGTTTTTCAATATAATATAAAAGAGGGGCCACAGTATTATACTACTGGGGATCTTTGCAGACAAGCAAACTCTCTTCAAGGGGACTCCTTAGGAAGTTTAAGAACCTTGGAATGAAGATGGGTGCCTTAGAAAGGGCTGATTCCACTAATGGCCGGGAATAAAAGCACAATGGCCAAGAAAGGAAGGGAAACACTCACTCTGAGCACTTTACCATGAAAATCCTGCAATAATAGGAAGGGTTTCAGAGCAGATGGGGTGGATTGCTTGACTAAACTTCAGGGGTTGATTGGTTAATAAGAATAATAATAATACTACAGAATAAGTCATAAATCACTTGCTTATTTTCCTATAAGCACTTTATCAACAATGACACTGTTTCTGATTGATAATAATAATTCCTGGTAAAATGATAATGGAATAATGGATCGAAAGAGGTCTGTATAAATACATTTTTGGGGTGATTTTGAGCTTCTCAGGGCACATAGAGAGGGTTCTTCTCATGGGCTGAGGCTGGCAAGCCAGTCAGAGAAAGATTAGCACGTCCACTTGGTGCTGTTAATCAGCTGATCTTAGATCCGCTGTATTTCTGTACTCTTTTAGCCACAGGATCTGTTAATCTGTTATGGCGTGAATTTGATCATTCTGCACTAATCCTTCATTTTACTAATAGTATTGTTTCAAAGTGGACAAATGTGGATGTTTACTAATTATTTATCATCTGTCAATCAAGTAGATAATTTTTAATAATTTTTATGAACACTCCTTGTAGTGTTTTGTGGTCTTCAAAGATCAGAGTCAATGATTTACATGGTAATCCTTGATCTTTGATTTATTATTAAAAAATGTTCTAAACTTAATTTTTATTAATTTTATCTAAGTTTTGACCTTTTTAGACTATTACTAATGCATATGTCAACTTGTTACATATGCCAGGCAACCCTAACTAGGTCGTAGCTCTTCTGAGCACTACCGGGTTGTCAGATTAGTCACGATGGATCCAGACGCAGGGATCAGTCAGTACAGATGCGCGCGGGGTAGGATCTGCTGCGTGTGTGGCAGAATTAGATGCGCGCGGGTCTCTAGTACTTGGGAAACTGCTACTACTAGTACGTAGGGGTATTTAATGATGCGGGGCTGCGCGCGGGAATTGTGACATAACACATTTCCGCGTGTAACTCCTAAAATATACACAACACCTCAATTCTGAGTAAATTTTAGGTGTAAACCCTATATGTCAAAACACGTGTGAAGTGTTAAAATTGTTAAAAGGTGCCATACTGGTGTCTTAATTTTTAGTACTTTTCTTTTTAATTATTTTAAAAATGTAAGGACTTGGATTTCAAGGGTGGGGTCAGTGAGTGACCCTACCTAATTTTGGGTGAGAAATCCATTTCTATAATAATATTTATGAATTTCTCACTCCTTCTTTTGTTGATTTAGATATTCTTATTTTTAATAGTTTTGTGTTGCTATGACAGGTTGCTCTGTAGATAGTAGCAAGCTGACATTCCCCCACTCCAAGATATGTCTATATCTGAAAAAACAATTCTGGGTCAATGCCTTCTGCTGGCTCTTTAGTTCCTTAGGTGTATGGGTCAATCAGGCATATTGTGTTCAGGCAGCCATTCATCCTTATCAGCTGATTCTCCCTTGTATCTAACTAGGTAGAGTCTGACATCTTTTCCATTGATCCTTTCTTTTTTTTCTTTAAGGATCTTGCTAATTTTTCCTTTGTCGTTTTCAGGTTCTTCTGCAACCGGTATTTCAGGTCAAGGAGTACATTATCCATTCCTTGGGTGGTAGTGTTTGATGAGACTTACTGGGAAGACTGTGTGTTTTCTAGAAAGCTCATCACAAAGGATTACTTTTACAGCATTCTTACCATGAAGTTTATTAATGGTGATTGGTCCAAAAAAAGCTGGTCTAAGCTTTCTATTTCCAGCTAAGTTGGTGAAGTTGGTGATAGAGATCAAGACTTGATCACCAATCTTGAAATCAGGCTCCTTATGGGTTTTATCCCACCTTTGTTGGTTATACTCCACAGCATCCTGGACAAAATTAACAGCATGTTTATTGGCTACATCTATCATATTTTTGAAATCAAGTGATTTAGTGTGAATATTAGTTAGCTGGTGATCAAGGTTATCCTTGGGTAATTAAGATTATCCTTAGGTAATTTAGGAATCCATCCTCTTTCCAGTATGTAGGGTGCTTCCTTAGTGGTAGAGTGCTTTCTGCTGTTGTAGGCCATCTCCAGTGCAGGTAAAAGGCTAACCCAATCATGTCAAGAACCATCAGAATTCTTGTATTCTAGACCAAAGCAACAGATTCTCCTGAGCGTGTCTTCCAGGGTCTGAATCATTCTTTCAGCTAAACCATCCGTCTGAGGGTGATAAGCTGTAGAGAAAGCTAAGGTGGTTCCCAGCATGTCATGAAAATTTATCCAGAACTCAGAGGTGAATTCAGGATCTATGTCACTGATAATGAACTTGGGAACTCCAACATCAGCAAAGAGTCTATTCCAAAATAACAGGGCAACTTAAATAGCAGTGTCTTCCTTGTGATTAGGTAGAAACTTTGCTTTCTTGGAGAACCTATCTACTATGACTAGGACTGACTTATAGGAATAGGCTCCTCCTGGTGGCAGTCTGGTTACAAAGTCCATGTTGATGATCTTCCATGTTTTCTTGGGTTCAGCAATATTTTGCAGTAGACCAAACCTTTTCCCAGTGGTCCTGATGGACTTCTGAAAAATTTCACAACTAGGAACATACTGGAAAGTGGAGTCTCTCAAATTGATCCACCAAGCATTTTTTTTAACCTTATCTAAGGTTCTATCAGTATATAAATGACCAGATGAGCAGTTATCGTGGCATTCAGCCAGGACATGTCTGATATGGTCATCCTTAGTTAAGACTATAACACTTGAATGTTGATGCCTGTAGTATACTAGACCATCCCATATGGTGAACCCTCCAGCGTTTTATGGTTTCAAGAGGGGTTCAGGTAGGCTGTTGATCAATTCAGATGGTGGAGAAGTACTTTCCATAATGGTGATCAGAGCCTTCATGTTAGAACTGTAAGATTCTTTAATTGAGTTGAACAAGGATTCATCCAGCTCACAAATGTGGATTCCCATTATTTCAACGTCCAAAATGTTAATGTTAAGGATAGGAAAGATATCATTGTATTCTGGATCATAAGCAGGGTTACTTGGGTTATTGGGTAAAGCATTCCTGCTTAAACTATCAGAATTCTGGTGTTTAGTACCAGTTTGATGAACTATGGTCATCTGACCTCTGTACTGTTGTATGGCTATCTGCCACCTTAACATGTGCCTACTAGGGCTCTTCATGTTCATCAATTTCCTGAAAACATTTCAGTCAGTAATCACAGTGAAATTGGTGCCTTCAAAGTAATAATGGAGTTTCTCTAGATCCCATACTAAGGCAAGACATTCCATTTGACTTGCACCATACCTTTTCTCAGTGTCTTTAATTTGTCTGGATATGAAGAGTATAGGTTTTTCCAATGGTTTGTCATCCTATATGACTTCTTGGTGTAAAGCAGCTCCTAGCCTGTCCATCCTGGCATCTATATAGAGCTTGAAAGGTTTAGAATAATCTGGCTGAATCAGTACTGGAGCTGAGGTCATTGCCATCTTGAGTTCCTCATAGTTCTTGAATCTGTCATGAGTCATTTCCAACACGGTGGTGTTGTTGCAGATTTCATACAGACACTTGGTTAGAAGAGAAAACTTTGGTAAGTACTTCCTATAGTAGCTGAAGAAGCTAATAAAAGATAGGAGTTCAGTTTGATTCTGAGGCATTGGCCTATTCATTACTGCTGCTATTTTGTTTTTGTCAGCAGCTAAGGTTAGTCCAGAGACAATGTGTCCTAAGGCTTTGAGTTCTCCTTAGCCAAAGTTAAACTTTTTCTTTGATACCTTTAATCCCACGCCAGAGATGGTTTTGAGGAATAGCCTTAATTTTCCCATGTGAGTATCCCAATGATCAGAGTAATTGATGACATCATCAATGTAAACCATCACCCATCCTTGTCTGATGAATAATCCTAGGACTATGTCCATCATCCTTTGAAAATGAGAAGGAGCATTTTTTATACCAAAAGGGATCCTTAGATACTCGTAAATTCCCAAATGACAGATAATTCTTATGAATTTCTGGCTATCAGGGCTGATAGGTATTTGGTGCAAACCTTTCAGCATGTCCATGGTAGTGATTTACTTAGCTTTAGGCAGGTTATTCAGAGCATGGTCAATCATTGGAATTGTATAATAATCAGCTTGGGTGTAGTTGTTCAGCATTCTGAAATCCCCAACCATCCTTGACTTATCATTATGCCAAGCTATAATTACTGGAGTAGTGATATCCACTTGTTCATTGTGTCCTAATTTCCTTAAGACTTTTAGGTGAACCAACTCTTGAATATGAGTTTCCAGAGAAGCTCTAGATTTTGGACTAGAAGGGTAAGCAGTTCTCCTGAGGTTAGGTGGGTAAGGAGGCTTAATGGTCAGAGTTAGAATCATATCATGTCCTTTGATGTTACCAATGGGGTGATCCTTGGTACAGAAAGCATTCTGATTTTTAAAGCATACTTTTAGGATGTCCTTTTTTTGTTCTTCATTGAGCAGGGAATTTAAAGCTGCTTGAGAGAAGTATTCCTAATTGAAACTCTCTAAGTGTTTTTCATAAGTTGAATCAGAAGTTTGAGCATTGACATGGCATATTTGGAACTTCTTGTTCCAGTCTCCACATATAGTGAAGTATCTACCCTTGCTTTGGAATACATCTATACCATAAAAGCAAAAAGAATCATTTCCAAGGATAAAGTAATGACATAATCCACTTTGGAGCACTACAAATTCAAGGTTCAGCTTGAGTGATCCTTTAGAGTGAGGGAGTAGGATATCAGAAGACCATACTCCAACAGCATTGAGAGAAGAATTACAACTGCTGAACTTAGCCTGAGGAACTGGTAATAAGTTCAGTTTCCAGTTTGGGTCTTGTTTCTCCAAATAAGTTGAACCAACACAAGAGAAAAAGGCTCCACTGTGTAGAAGTAACTTAACGGGGGAACGTTGTATTAAACCAGTAGCATAGCATGTTTTTCCTGAAGTGTAAATTTTACCGGAAGAAGTTTTAAGAGTCAAGGCATTAGCCTCAGAGATGTGGTGAATCTTCATGTTGGGATTTCATTTTTGAGGTAAGTTAGAATCCTCATTAACAGAATATATGTCCAGACAAGACTCAATACTTCCTTCAATAACATTGATGGGGTTAGTGATCATCAAATAATCCTCAGAAAGTGATCCATCATTATCATCAAGGTGAGGGTCAGGATTATCATACTCGTCTCCTTCAATAGGATTAATCCTTTTCCTAGGTAGAGGACAATCAGGTTTTACATGTCCTGTTGGGTTACAGTTCCAACATACTTTTTCCTTTGAATCTGGAGTCTTCTTGAACTCCAAGGTAGTTGGATTAGTGACAGGGGATTCCTTATTTTTGGCAGTATACTCTTCCCTGTTCATAGTATTTTGTTCCCTGGGAAGTCTGTTTAATCTCTTATCTAGACCATTCATATCAATAGTCTCTTCCAACAAACCTATCAAGGTAGAAAGATCAGAATCCATAGGCATCCTGCACCTTACACTGTGGTTGATTTGTCCAGGAAATAAGTTGAGAATTCTTTTATTGAATTCTTCTTTATCAGCATCTGGGTAAAAAAGTCTAACCTCCTTTTCTGGTCTAAGCACCACTTATGAGGTTTGTCCTTGGATGGATCCTACTGGGAGGTTTCAAAAGTTTTCATCATCTTCCTTTTCCAAATCCTGGTACCAAATTGTACTTTGATCAAGTCTTTCCAAGAACTCCAGGATAAAGATCCAACTTCTTCCCTTTTATTGATAAACCAATCAAGAGCCACTCCTTCAAATATTCTGGGCAATCTTACCACAACTATTGCATGAGGGAGTTCATAAGAAGCAAGGGTATAATCAATAAATATAATGAAACCAACATGGCTGTATTCTCCTTCTCTGGAGAATTTAGGCCATTCAGTAATGGGAGGAAGTAAATTCAAAGCCTTTTCTATCTCAGGAGTAGTACTGGGCCTAAAAGATTCATTCCTAGTTGTCCTGGTTCTGGGAGGAAAACTAGGAGTACTGGTGAACCTAGCAGGTCTAGTTTCTTCCAGTTCAATGACTGGAGAGTTAGTAGAATTTAATTTAAGATCTCTGAGATCATTCTTAATCATACCTAACTCTAAATCAATTTTTTTGTTTAATAAATCAATTTTGTTGATCAGATGAGCTGAAGAAGTAGGACTAGTTTTCTTAACATCTTCCTTAAGCTGGTTCATGGTTGCAAGAATATCCTCCTGAAGAATTGATTGGTTATCATAAATATGTTTCATCAGGTCCAAATTATTTGATTTTATACTATCCTTGATTTGTTTTATTTCCAACTCCTCAATTCTCATAGTTTGAGACTGGGTATCAATCACTCTGAAAATACTCAGACTCAATTTGTCCAATTGTTGATAAACTTTGTCAAAACACTGGCTGATAATAGTCAAATTGTGAGAAACATTTACAGAAAAGCTGTTTAGAGATTCTACATCTAATTGTGGTACACCTTTTTCCACTTCTGAGCTAGGAATATTATTCTGTCCCAATCCTTTGGGTTCCTTAACTTCTGATGGGCTGAGGACCTGTTCTTTTTGGGGTCCATTCCTTTTAAGGAAGCTAAGTGATCCCAAGGATTCCAGTTATGCATGCAACCTTCTACCTCTTTCTTTGGGATCAACTTTTGCAGAGAAATCTGAGATTTATTTGCCAGAGAAATAGCTTTTCTCATACCTGGCTGATCCTGTTGGGTCTGAGTGGATTTGAATTGTTCCCAATAGCTCACGTGTTGTTTGCCTAATACCTTGAATCTTTGCTCCTTGGTTGAGTCCAGCTGGGGTGGCATAGGAGGACCAGTGTCAGACTCCAAAAGGTTCTAGGCCGTGGCAGTTCTGTGGAGGGGGAAAGCTGCTGTTTAGGCTGGCCTCCTGAGTCTTCCAAAAATATTTAAATGTTACCAAGATCAAGGTCCAGAACCTGGTAAATGAGGAATCAATTGGTAAAGGATAAAGATGATAGTAGTTTGGTAGCGATGGAACAGCACTCTCTGAGCCAAGATTATGTGGGAAAATCTTGGAAAACAGAAGCTAAAGTTTGTTTAAAGTTCAAAGACAATGCCGTTGCATGTAAAAAAAACCCACAAGCTAATAACTCTGGTTTTCAGCAGAAGATTGGGAATGATCAACTCAAACACAACCAACCTCCAGGTTCTCAATGAAACTGCCCAACTCTCCGCAATCAAGCGCTTGAAGGGGACCAGATAACTGAGGGTGTTTGTACAAGACAAAGCACTATGTTTAAGAAGCTCTAAAAGCAAACAGTAAAATGATTTGAAGAAAGGATAACCTTAACACCTTTCAAGGAACTCAAGAGTAGGCTGGCAGAATGCAAATCCAAAAAAAATAAGGGAGGTATAACACTCCAGGCCTTAAGCTTAATAAGACCTCTTCAATCAATTGTTATTGGCTCCAGAAAGATGATCATAGAGGGATCAAGACCATTATGGTCAGAGAAAGGGATCAAGGAGTGGTATAAAACACTCAAGAATTCCAACAGAAAGAATTCTCTCCAACCAGAAAGGCTATCAGTTGGTGATAAGGATCAGGCCACAGAGGGGCAAAGGCTCAGGATCAATGGATCAGGGGGAAATCATTGATATACCCAGGATGAGGATGGGGATTGGTTTTCAATGAATAAAGGGGGGGACATATGCACACACTCCCATGGATGATTGGATCCTCTGGAAAAAGGCAGGGGAGAGCCCCTCCTTTTATAGAAAAGAGGTCTGTAGACTATTTACAAGAGAGATTTACAAATAGAGCGGAAAAAAAAGTTTTTTTTTTTTTTTTTAGGATTTTCATGAGAAAACAAAAAGGAAAAAAAAAGAAACAACAAACACTCAAAAAAAAGAAGAACCAAATCAAAACCCTGGCCCGTGCCAATGATGGGCTCAGGAAAGGGAGTAGCTAGTGAGACGCCCACTGACATCCTGATGGGTCCGGGCAACATTTGAGTCCCTCGCGGGCAAGCTGACGGGCCCAGGCAACTGCTGAGACCATGGATGACTGCTAGAAGGTGTTTGACAGGGGCGGGCGAAAGCCGCAGGTGGAACCACAGAGAAATGAGGGCATCAACCAACCAATTCAGAAAGATTGGTTGACGATGATGGTGGGAAAAGGCCTTGGCCGGAGCAACCGCCCCAGAAAAGGATTGAGGTGAGATTTTTGAACGGATAGCCTATTGGGTCAGATGATTGGATTGGATGATGATCAGAAGTTGAGTGGGTGGTGATGAAGATGTTGGTTTGGATAACTGATCAAGGGATAGTTGAGTGCCATTTGATCTATAGGCTTGGAACAGGAATAGAGGGGTTTGATTGGATTGAGAGTAGATGATCAAAGCTTTGAACTTGATGATTTTGATCCAAGTCTCTGAAAGATAGGCAAGGGAAGATGATGAAGGCTGAGTTGCTGGGATGATGGATTGGGGTGAGTTGAGAGGATGGTGAGATAGCATTCAATTGATGGGTTGTAGGAGTGATTAGAATCCCAAGTTTGGATCAACTGTCAATGATTCAAAGCACCAATGCCAAGCATGAAAATGTAGGGTGAGAAGTCCATCACTGGGTGAGTGACTAGATGGTTGGCTACTGGCTGGTCAAGCCCATCAATTGATCAACTCTTTCAATCCCAAATTAAACTGAGCTTGATCAATCATCTTGGGAAAATCTAAGTAATAGATGTCTTCTTGAGTTCAAATTTCAGACTAGGCACCCAAGGGATGATCCTAGACGACTTGGAGAGTGAGAGCTTGAAGTTTGGGAACTGGATATGGGAATCATTCCTGATCAATTTTTTTTTTCAATCTAAATGGCGGCTATAGAAAAGTTCAAAAAAATTGTACTTTTTCTGTACTGGTCAAGAGGTGTCCCAGATTGAGCACCAAATCTCTCCCCAACTTACAGACTGTCCCTAGTCTGCATCTGAGTATCTTTGATGATATATATAAAATAAGAAACTGAGGAATTGAAACAAAAAAAGGCCCATTTAATCTTGAGGGAGATTGAAAAGGGAGATAGATCCATCCAAAGAAAAAGTCCTGGAAGTGGCTGAGATAAAAAAATGAAGAAGGCGTCCCAGGTGCTCACATATGTGGCATACAGTAGAGTTTCACAACAAGATGCAGCAGATGACCCCTGGTGGTGCACTATTGGGAGGACCTACTTCTGGAACAAGTTGCTTCCATGAAAATACAATTTCCTGATCTGAGCAGCAGGGAACCTTTTGGCCATCTGAGTACCATCCAGCCCTTCCAAAACATATGATCCACCTCTGACTTGACGGACCACTCAATAAAGACCATTCCAGAAGTTAGAGAAAACCTTTCCCCACTGAGTTTCCAAGGATCAATTGTAAGCTAAGACTAGATCCCCAGGATTCAAGGGATCCCTGATTTGATTGGAGTGCTTATCCTCCAAATACTGGACTGATTTTTCTCTTGACTCCATCATCTTCTGATAAGCTCTGTCACAAACATCTTCATTTTGCTCCAGGTGCCTGGATCTGGCAACTGATAGATCAGTGGTGGAAGAAACCTTTTCCCAAGAAATACCTAGGAAAGATTCCATTTCCAGATCAAGAGGTAGGAAAGCCCTTTGTCTAAAGATAATTTCATAAGGTGAGTAGCCAGTGTTTTGTTTAGTTTAAATTTGATTGGAGAAGAGGACCAGAGGAAGAAATTTACAACAATTCTTTCCACTTTCACCAGCCAGCTTGACAAGAGCAGCCTTCAAAGGAGCATGGCCTCTTTCCACCATGCCTTTACATTCAGGATAATAAGGAGTGGTCACCCTATGTTGACCAGAAGGGATAAAATTGTTTCAGCCAGTTTGCCTCCAAAATCAGAGCCACCATCAGTTGAATAAGATCAAGGCAAGCCTTAACGCATTGTCCAAGTCTCATAGAGGAAGGCTGCTACTGATTCCAAGCTGAGGTTCTTAAGGAATTAGCTTCAACCCATCCAGAAAAATCATCTCTAGCCACTATGAGGTACTTAGCTGTACCAGCCTTAATATGAACCACATCCATATCAATGCTGCCAAAGACAGTGGACTCTCCAGTGGGATAAAAAATTTCTTCTGGGCACCTATGATCAGGTTTCTGACATACTTCAAAAATCTTGAACCATTGAGAGACTGATTTCTTCAAGGATGGCCACCAGAATTTTTTGGATTTCCAACAATAAGTTTCGGTTTCCCCACAATGACCAAGGCCTTCATGGACACTTTCAAGGATCAAATCTTGTTTAGAAGGGATGGTGACAACAATAAGAGCACAAGGGTTGCCTCTTTTCATAAGCCTAGTACCTTGGACAAAGAAATTGGAGGACTTCCTTTTGAGTTATCAAAAATCTTTAGCAGAGAGATCAGGTGGCCTTTGGAGAGTGGAGAGATAATGCTCTAATTTAAGCCAGAATCATTGTTGGAAGCCAGAATAATCTTTAGAGGAAAGGGTGAAGACAGGACAAATTAAGGGTTCCTCCTTGTCAAAATCCACTCAAACATCCAATTCTTCATCTCCAAGAGGTTGTTGAGATAAACCATCAGGCATGGTGAAAGATTTTCCAGGCCTATGATTAATATCAAAAGAGAAAAACTGGATGAAAGCCAACCAACAAGTCATTGGAGCGTTTGGAAGACTGGGGGCATTGATCATTTTGATAATGGACTGTGCATCAACTTGTAACTCAAAGTGTTGACCCCAGAGAAAAGTTTGGAGCTTCTTCAACATTTGGGCCACACCACAAAGTTCCAGTTTTGGCTGGGAGTACCTGGATTCCACCTCTGAAGAAAGAAGAGATTCATACAGAGCAGGACAATCCAAACAATTTTCATCTTCCTGAGTAAGGACAGCCCCAACTGATTGATAACTAGAGTCCACAGCCAGCTTGATCTTGCCAGCCGTAGGTCCATAAGTGATCTTCTTCAAGACAATGTCTTTTCCAACAATTTTTTTGAGCATCTGAAATGATTGTTCACAAGCTTGGGTCCAAAACCATTAAGCATCCTTCCTGGTTGAGCAATGCAAGGGAATGCAAATTTTGGATAGAGAAGGGATAAAGATCCGAGCATAGATTACAACACCTAAGAAACCTCTTACTTCAGTTGGATTGATGGGAGTAGGCCAAGAGAGAATTTTGTTGACTTTGGATGGAGCCATCCTTCTTCTTTCCTTGCAGACCACATTACCAACAATTTCCAAAACAGGGACACAGGCAGCCAATTTAGATCCAGAGACAGTGATACCAGACTCCTTGATTTGAAACAGGATCCTTTCCAGAGTGGTTCCATATTCCCAGATATATCAACCGATTCCTGAATGCCAGGGTAAGAGCTCATTTTTTAAATCAGAAACTGGACCTTTGATCCCGCCATTGTCAATAAAGATACCAGCATGATCAGGGATTTCATCCTGGATGATCCAAACCATCTGAGCCTGATAGACTGCAAACAAATTGGTGGCACCTTCAGGTAATCGAGTAAGTTGGAAACAACCAATAGGAGTATTGAAATTAGTGAGAGGAAAAGAAATTAGATGTAAGGATTGTTTGTCATAGCCACCCATAATGTTACCTAGACCATAGCAACCTCTCCCAGAGAAGGATTTGACAAATTCTTCAGTAGCAGGGGGAATACCAGAGTCTTTGAGCATAACCTTATTTAGAGGCTGGAGATCATGAACTATTCTAAGTTTACCATTACTCTTGAGAACACAGAAAAAAGGACTGGAATAGCTAGAAGTTGATTGTTCATATAAACCGGTTTGGACTTTTTTGCGGACCAAATAGATGAATTTGTCAAATTTTGCAGCAGGGATTGGGATCTTCTCCTTTTGCCAGGGATCATGTTCTACTGCAGGGATTATGTAAGGGAGGCCATAGGATTCTTTCAAGAGACCTCTCTCTTGTTCACAGAAAGCAATAGATTTTTCCCTAAGGGCTAAGAAATTTTTGATCAAATTCAACTCATCAGGAAGAAGCCATCCATCTGGACCAAAGTTGACTACTTTCAGAAGTTCTTCAGCAACACCTACAGGGGGGATGAATGGACCAGTAAGAGATTGAGGTAAACCACAGTAAGGATTGCGGGATAGAGGGGGGCGCATAAGAGGAGGGTTGAGGTTGAGAGGCATTGGTTGGTTGACTGGTTGAACATTTTTTTCAACTGATTTATACATGGTGGCAAAAGAGAGGAATCCTTTCTTCCTCCAAGAATTGACCAGTGAGACCTGACTAAAAAAAACTGAGGCCAAATTCCAACATCTTCCAAGTTTGATGTTCCGCCTTGTCCTTGAAATGTGCCTTTTCCATAAAAGAGGATTCAAAAGCTAATGCATTGCTCACATGTGTGTCACAGAGTAGAGTTTCAAAAATGACAGTAGTAGAGGCCCCTGATGGTGCACAATTGGGAGGAATTAATTCTTCCCCACATTGCCTCCACTTAAGACCATACTCCTTCATGCCAAAAACACCAAGAAAAGAATTGAGATTGGGATCTAGTTTTGACTCATTGCAGAGATTCAAAACTGGAGTAGAGGATAATTGATCAGGCTGAAGGGAAAAAAGAAAAGAAGATACAACATACCCAGAGAGAGAAGAAATATTTTTGGAATTTTCGGATTTTTTATGTTTTTGAATTTTGATCTGATTTGGATGAGGAAGAGATGATGAAGAAAAAAAAATATGCCCTGAAGTTGAAGTTGTTAATTGAATGGATGAAGGTTGATAGAAATTATCATATTGGAGGGACTAGGAACAGACTGAGTAATAACAAGGCGTGAGTTGAGGAAGAAAAAACAACAAAAGAAAGAAATGAGGAACAATAGAAAGCTTGAAGGAAATAGGATTGAAATAATACCAGACAGTCAAGAACTTGAGGAGTGAATTTAGATTGAGTCAAATCGTGATTGAGTCATCGACATTGATTTGGCGACAAGGGGGATTTGACAGTAGTGAGTTGTTGCATTATTGAGTAAAGAGTAAAGAAACGGAGAATGAGGAAGAAATGTTAAGAATAAAAGAAAGAAGAATAAAGAAGAAAAAGGAAGTTAAGCTAAAGTAAAGAATCAAAGGAATCTGTCAAAGGAATCTGAGATGAAGGTCTTAATGGTTCAAGCTTCCAGGCAGTCCGCCTCAATAAGGTTGAGTTGAGACCAATGATTGGGTGAGGGGGAATCCCCCCGGTGTATTCAGTTTGTCTGAGGGCTTGCGTGTTGCTCTGTCTCAGGATTGGGGGGCTGTGTGGTGGGCCGCACAGTGGATGATTGCACAGGGGATGATTTGACACCCCTTGTGGCTGGTGGGATTTTGAGGTAATTGAAGTGAGGATTAATGACTTGGAGGAGTTTGGACAATTGAGTTCGGGGTAATGATTTAGTTAGCCCGTCAGCTATCAGGCTTTCTGATGGTATGAGCTTGATTTTGAGGTTGTTAGCTTGTAGTTCCTCCCTAATCACTTTTGTTTTTATGTTGATATGGCGGGTTTTGGAGTTACAGCCAAATTTCTTTAACTTGTTGTCCAAACCTTTGTTGTCAATGTGATGTGAGCTTGGTTGAGTGGGTTTTGCCCACATTTCCAAGACCAGACCTCTCATCCAAATTGCCTTGAGGAAGGAGTTGACAACAGGATTGAGTTCCGCCTTGGTGGTTGAGTGCGTGACGTTCCTTTGGCGGTAGCTACTCCACGCAACAGGGGATCCAAACAGGAGAGTTATATGCCCCGACTGAGAGTGCCTGGTTTCAAGGTTGTCATTCCAGGTGGCGTTGCTGAAGCATTGAAGTTGAGTGTCCCGGTGTTTTATTTCCAGCACTAGAGAGAGTGAATTTGTGGCCTTCAAGTACTTCCAGCAGCGCTTTACCTCACGCCAGTGATGGATCCCGGGCTTTTTGCAGAATTGAGCTAAGCTTGAGACAGTGTAACTGATGTCTGGTCGAGTCAGACATGCAATGTAGTTCATCAAGAACACGGCCAATCTGTAGTTGATGTTGAGCGCTTTGAACTCCTTGTGTTCTTCAGCCATGGCGGGTCGCAAGTTGAAGTTTGAAGTCAGTGGTATGGAGGAAGGATGACAATCGGTGAGTCTGAGCTCTTCAAGCCTGTGATCAATATGGTTTGGTTGAGAGAGAAGAATCTTGTTGTCTATTTTTTAGTATTTCATTCCTAGTATAGTGTTGGGATTGTGAGCTGATGAATTTGGAAAATGTTGCAGAAAGTTATCCTTAAAATTGTTGCCAAGACCTACTAGAATCAGATTTTCGACATGGAAGAATATCATTGATTGACATTGAGGATTCAGGTAAAGACAGGGGTCGGAAGTTGACTGATGGAACCCTTGGCTGGTGAGCCAAGTGGTGAGTGTATTGAACCAGTTGAGAGGGGCCTGCTTGAGCCCATATAGGGACTTGTTGAGCTTTAGGTATTTTGACTTTCTCTTTGATCCTTTGGGAGTTTTGATGATGACAAGTTCCTTCAGGGGAGCGTGCAGAAAAGCGCTTTTTACGTTGAATTGGGTGACGGGAAGCGAATGATACAGTCGGTAGAGTAGGGCAATTCTGAGAGAAGCGGCTTTGCCTGTAGGAGAGAAGGTATCTTGATAGTCCAGGCCGTAGATCTGATTGAATCCCTGTACGCACAGTTGATTTTTGTAGATTAGTGGATCTCCATGGCAATTATCTTTGAGACGGTAGACCCAGGTAGTGTTGAGAGGATTAGCAGGCTCGGGACCGTCGTAGTCTTCCCAAACTTCCATCTTTTCAATGCCGCCCAGCTCTGCGTCCATAGACAGGTCCCAGTTCTCATAATCTTTGCATTTCTTGGCCTGTTCAAAGGATTTTGGGACAAAATAGTGATGATATCCATATTGAATGGGTGGATTGAGCGTTGAGCGATCGCGTAGAACTCAAGACGGAATCAGTTCGTTGGCGACCTCTTGTGACGAATGAGATGATTGATCATCAGCAGACTCTCCGGCTTCTGCTGCAATTGGACTTTGATTGACAAATTGAGGATCGGTGGTTGAGACAGAAGAGGTGCTCTGAGATGATTCGGAGTCCAGGAAGGGAAAATTGATGTCAAGAGGAGGATCAATTTCCAGGGGGATTTCTGCAATGGGAGTGTGATGAAGAGATTTGATTATTTTAATGTGTTTGGAGGAAATGATCGTGTTGTCTGGTTTGAGGATGTGATACAACAGGAGGTCGGAATTGAATCCTATGAGAGTTCCCTCTAGTCCGCGCTCTTTGAGATTATCCCCGCAAGCCATCTTCAAGTTCAAGTACACTACCTTGGAGCCTAAGGGGTGGAAATAATCCAACGGCAGGGTCTTGTTCATGAAGGTTTCGTAGGGTGATTTCTTGTTTGCGCTTCTAGGATTTTGATTAATCATGAGAGTTGAGGCTTTGGATACTTTGGCCCACAGATTGAGAGGTAGTCTTGAGGATCATAGGGTGGTTCTGATGGATTCCGCAACAGTTCGATTGACACGTTCAACTCTTCCGTTGTGTTCATGATGGTATGGTTCTGATACAATATGTTGGATGGAGTTTTCTTGAAAGAAGGCATAGAGTTCTCGGGAGTTGAATTCTCCCCCTCCATCAGTACAGATGTTGGCCAGAAAGCATCCTTGTTTTTGTTTCTCAAATCTAAGAATGGATACAATTTGAGGACAGGCGTCAGATTTGGAACTTAGGGGAATAGCGGACAGGTACCCGGAGTGGCTATCAATGATGGTCATGATATACCTCATCCCGTTGCGGGATTCCGGATTGATCGGACCCATTAAGTCGATGTGAAGCTTCTCAAACGGTTTGGAGGCCGGGTTTGCTTTGGTGTTGAATGGGGTTTTGGTGATCTTTGAGAAGACGCAATCCAAGCATTGAAAGCTGTTGATCAGGGAGTGAGGAATTTCTGGATACACGTTTCTTAGTTGGTAAGGACTAGCGTGACCGAGCAATTGATGAAGATAGAGCAGTTTGTTGTGGTTGATGGCTTTTTGAGTGAGATAGCTGATCTTTGAGTTATTTCCAATCGAATGAGGGAGATTGAGAGCAAAGAGGTTGTCTTGGATGAAGCCTTTGAATGCAAGAGTTCTGTTGTGATGGACTTTGAAGGAATTCCCATGAGCTGAAACTGAGCATTGTTTTTCCGCCACCAGGACTCCTGGACTGATTAGATTAATGACAAGGTCGGGGACAAAGAAGCAGTTGGAGAGTCAAATGAGAGAATTTTTCAGGCAAGAACCACTTCACCCTTCCCTCTGATGGGGAGATCAGCTCCATCTTTTCCAGTGCTGATGTGTTCTCCATTGCAATCTTGCAAGGAAGTGAAGTATTTAGTGGAGTTGAAAATATGACACGAGGCACCGGAGTCAAGGATAATGCGATGATCAGCATTTACCTTGTTGATCCAGGTGGTTAAGAGGGCATGGTAGTGAGTGACTTTGTTTCTTTTTGGCTTCTTTTGAGATCTCCATTTGGCTTGTGCTTCTTTTCACCATTCAGGATCTAAATTCTCTTACTTATGCCAGCATCAATCCTTGGGATGGTTGGTGACGTTGGGATTATGATATCCTTGTCGACATCAATGATGTTTGGAAGTAGAGGTTTTGGAACTGTTGGTTATGAGAGCAGTTTCTATGACAGGATTCTTGGTGAGTTTAGATTTTGATTCATTTTCAAGCTGCGTCAAGTGGTTTAGAACTAGTTTGACCGTGATCTTCTTGTCTGAGTGCATAATTTGCTGATGAAGCGAGTGAAGTGAGTTTGGAAATTTAAAAAGGACCAGGTACGCCAAGATGTCTGAGGGGAGTTCAATACCGACGTCAAGCATTTTCTTGAGAGAAACCTTGATTTCTGTAATGAAGGAAGTGATGGCTTTGGGTTTGAAAGGATGATAAAGAAAGTTGTTGAAGACTTGGGCTTGATTTGCGGTTTGAGAAGATGTGAATCTCTCCTTGATTGTTTTCCATAGACCTTTAGCCAAGTTGATGTTTTCGGGGTTCACTACATTGTTGTGCGTGATAGAGTCAATCTTGGAAAGAATAATCACTCAAGTTTCAAGATTGTCAGTGGGGCTGAGACTTTTAGAATCGTCGTCAAGGATTTGTTTGGTGCCTTTGAGTTCAAGAAGAATGGTTATCTTGTCTTTCCAAATTGAATAGTTTTCGTCCGTCAGGTTTGGGACGGCTTCAAGAGCAGCTTTGAGCATGATTTGTTGGAAGCCGTCCATGTTGCCAGGTCCCTCCATGATGTCAAGCGGTTAGGTAGTCGTGCCATTTGGCTTTTAACCGTGTTAATTGAATGGATGAAGGTTGATAAAAATTATCATATTGGAGGGACTAGGAACAGACTGAGTAATAACAAGGCGTGAGTTGAGGAAGAAAAAACAACAAAAGAAAGAAATGAGGAACAATAGAAAGCTTGAAGGAAATAGGATTGAAATCATACCAGACAGTCAAGAACTTGAGGAGTGAATTTAGATTGAGTCGAATTGTGATTGAGTCGTCGACAGTGATTTGGCAATGAGGGGGATTTGGAATTAGTGAGTTGTTGCGTTATTGAGTAAAGAGTAAAGAAACGGAGAATGAGGAAGAAATGTTAAGAATAAAACAAAGAAGAATAAAGAAGAAAAAGGAAGTTAAGCTAAAGTAAAGAATCAAAGGAATCTGTCAAAGGAATCTGAGATGAAGGTCTTAATGGTTCAAGCTTCCAGGCAGTCCGCCTCAATAAGGTTGAGTTGAGACCAATGATTGGGTGAGGGGGAATCCCCCCGGTGTATTCAGTTTGTCTGAGGGCTTGCGGGTTGCTCCGTCTCAGGATTAGGCGGCTGTGTGGTGGGCCGCACAGTGGATGATTGCACAGTGGATGATTTGAAAGAAGTTGATCCATAAGTTGAAGTCTGAGGCTGAGAGAAACTACAACTATCAGTAGGATCAACTAATCCAATGAAAAATCAGGCTGAGAGGAATGAGAGTTGTCCTTCTGCTTTACCTTTAGAACTGTTTTGGGAGAACAACCAGGAAAATCTTGTTCCCATAACCAGAATCCAAGGAACAAAGCGGAACTTCAATTTTTCTGCCATCAGCATCAGGGAGAAGGATTCTCTCCCCAACTTGATCAGAAAAAATCAGGGTAGCACCAAAATCAATTAAGAACGGTCGGCCCAAGATCATGGGACCTTCCAAATGAGTGATCCAGAAGTGACAAGTTCCAACAATATTTTGACCAATTTGAACAGGAACATCCTCAGCAATACCAACAAGTTCACATGACTGATTCCCTATACCATAAAAAGCAGAAGTAAAAGTGACCCTTGGGCTAAGCTTGAGTTTGCAGGCCATAGCATCTGAAATTAAGTTGAGCTGAGAAACTGAATCCACAAGAAGAGAAACTGTTTTAGCCAATTCACCAAGATAGCGGGGAAGAAATCCAGGAGGGCAGGAATACAGATTGGCATCTGAAGGGGGATCTGTTCCACCAGAGTTCTCCATCAAAGTGCCAGAAGAGACCTTCAATTTTTCCAGACCAATTTTCACACGTCAACAAGAAACTCATTTCTTCATGCCTTCAGCCACAGATGGAGAGATAGACAGCAGTTCAGCCTCAGACAGATCAGGTATTTTGAGATCAGAAATTTTCTTTAATACTCCTTCCACAGCATTAGGGTAGTCCTTGGAAATTCCCCTCTCAAACTGAACTTTGGGCTGGGTGGAGGGAGGAAGATCAGTTGAGGAAGGTACTGGAAGAGGATCAGAGGATTGAGGGGGTTGACCAGATTGAAGAGGGGGTAAGGGTCAGAGTGGTCCTGGAACCTTTCCATGAGTGGTTCCCTTTCTACTTCCATGTCTTTCACATCAGAGGAAGGAGGCTCAGGCAAAGATCAACATTTGACAGGTTTTCAAAGGATTGAAGATGGAACAGGAGGAGACTTGTGAGGTTTGGGTTCCTCATGGTGTTTCCTAGCTGGATCAGATTTATAAGCACCAGATGAGCTGGAAGAAGTGATAGATGGAGGATACCAAGGTTGAAGAGTGCCACAGGATGATTGAAAATCCAAGGAGACCAGAGATGCCTTCTTGGGAGTTGGTGGTTGGCAAAAAGCCACCACATGATGGATTGGACAAGATGAGTGAAAAGGGATCAAAGCACCATTAGGAAGAAAGAAATTTTTTCCCTTCTGCTCTACTAATTTCTCCTCCTTTTCCTTCTGCAGTTCAGGAAATCTACCAGTACCATGGCCTTCTCTATGACAGTAATAGCAGACTAAGGTGGATTTAGGAACAGAATTAGAAGGTTTAGGGGTAGCTAAAGAGGATATTTTCTGATCTATTTCATCCTCAAAGGACTGAAGTAGCTTAGTAATCTCATCTATTGTAGCAGTATCCTTATTGGCCTGAGGGCTTGATTTAGGTCTGAAATTTGCTTCCATCTTGTTCATGATTTTGTTGGATTCTTGGAAGGAAGGAGCATGGACTGGTTCAGTGATCCAGGGCTTTTCAAAAGTTAAAGCATTTTGACCTTTCATGACTTTGTCCACCACATTCCTAAGGACCAAACAGACAGGGAGTTTAAATGAATTATCCCAAGTAGTGATCATGGATCCAGACTTGACCAATTCATCCCTATTTATTTCCTGCACTCCTCGCAAAAAAGGTTGGAAAAATTGAACTCAAATTTTGTCCACAGTGTCAATGTGATTGTTCCTGATAAGATAAGACTGAATAGAATCCCAAGACTTTCTGAAAGACCAATAATCAAAGGCTGAAGAGACACCACCATTGGAGATCCATTGAGAAAGCAGAGCATCCAAGTCCTGTAAGGTAAAACTAGCCACATCTATTTTTCCGCAATAAGCAAACATAGCCTCCTTCAAGAGCCTCCATTAATGAGTTCTCAATCCATAAAAAAATTTTATCACTTCCATAACTTCATCAGAGGAGATAAAACATTGTAACTGATAGGCCATATCATGTTCACTTGCACCATCAACTTCAGAAGCCATTTCATAGGAGTCCAAAAATTGTTCCACGTTCTTTCCATTGAAACCTAGGTTCTTGTTCTGGGGTTTGATCTTGACCATCTTGGCCCAAACACTGGTGGAGGGAACAGATTCCATTTTGAAGACAGAGTTTCTAAGGGTATCCAAAAAGTAGAGATCCAAGGTGGCTCACAAGCGTGGCAAGGGTAGAGTTTCACAAAAACAACAAGAATCCTGCCCAGATGGTGCACAATTGGAAGGACTTACTTCTGGAACAAGTTGCCTCCACGGATCAGATCTGGATGATGACAGAAAAAGAAAGAAAAGGATTGGATTGGATTTCAGAGTTTATTCTTCAAGTTGGGAGTGTAAATCCCAAGGTTGCTGGTTTGATCCCAGCCTGGGGGACCAAATGTAGGACTCCAAAAGGTGCTAAGACGTGGCAGTTCTGTGGAGGGGAAAGGTGCTGTTTAGGCTGCCCTCCTGAGTGTTACAAAATATTTAAGTGTAACCAAGATCAAGGTCCAGAACCTGGTAAATGAGGAATCAAGTAGTAAAGGATAAAGATGACAGTAGTTTGGTAGCAATGGAACAGCACTATCTGAACCAAGATTATGTGGGAAAAACTTGGGCAACAGAAGCTTAAGTTTGTTGAAAGTTCAAAGACAAAGCTGTTGAATGTAAAAAACACCCACAAGCTAATAACTCTGGTTTTCAGAAGAAGATTGGGAATGATCAACTCAAGCCCAACCAACCTCCAGGTTCTCAATGAACCTTCCCAACTCTCCACAATCAAGCACTTGAAGGGTACCAGATAGCTGAGGGTGTTTGTACAAGACAAAGCACTATGTTTAAGAAGCTCTAAAAGCAAAAAGTAAAATGATTTGAAGCAAGGATAACCTCAACACCTCTCAAGGAACTCAAGAGTAGGCTGGCAGAATGCAACTCAAAAAAAAATAAGGGAGGTATAACACTCCAGGCCTTAAGCTTAATAAGAACTCTTCAATCAATCGTGATTGGCTCCAGAAAGATGATCATAGAGGGATCAAGACCAGTATGGTCAGAGAAAGGGATAAAAGAGTGGTATAACACACTCAAGGATTCCAACAGGCAGAATTCTCTTCAACCAGCAAGGCTATTGGTTGGTGATAAGGATCAGGCCACAGAGGGGCAAAGACTAAGGATCAATGGATCAGGGGGGAAATCATAGATATACCCAGGATGAGGATGAGGATCAGATTTCAATGATAACCAGGGGGACATATGCACACACTCCCCTTGGATTTCTGAAAAAGGCAGGGGAGAGCCCCTCCTTTTATGGACAAGAGGTCTGAAGACTATTTACAAGAGAGATTTACAAATAGAGCGGAAAAAAATGTTTTTTTTTTTTTATGATTTTCATGAGAAAACAAAAAGGGAAAAAAAAGAAACAACAAACACTCAAAAAAAAGAAGAACCAAATCAAAACCCTGGCCTGTTCCAATGATGCGCACAGGAAAGGGAGTAGCTAGTGAGACGCCGGCGGACATCCTGAAGGTTCCATGCAACATTTGAGTCCCTTGCGGGAAAGCTGACGGGCCCAGGCAACTGATGAGACCATGGATGACTGCTAGAAGGTGTTTGACAGGGGCGGGCGAAAGCCGCAGGTGGAACCACAGAGAAATGAGGGCATCAAACAACCAATTGAGAAAGATTTTTTGGCGGTGATGATGGTGGGAAAAGGTCTTGGCCGGAGCAACCTCCCAAGACAATGATTGAGGTGAGATTGTTGAACGGATAGCCTAGTGGGTCAGATGATTGGATTGGATGATGATTGGAAGTTGAGTGGGTGGTGATGAAGATGTTGGTTCTGGATAACTGATTGAGGGATAGTTGAGTGCCATTTGATCTATAGGCTTGGAACAGGAATAGAGGGGTTTGATTGGATTGAGAGTAGATGATCAAAGCTTTGAACTTGATGATTTTGATCCAAGTCTCTGAAAGATAGGCAAGGGAAGATGATGAAGGCTGAGTTGCTGGGATGATGGATTGGGGTGAGTTGAGAGGATGGTGAGATAGCATTCAATTGATGGGTTGTAGGAGTGATTAGAATCCCAAGTTTGGATCAACTTTCAATGATTCAAAGCACCCATGCCAAGCATGACAATGTAGGGTGAGAAGTCCATCACTGGGTGAGTGACTAGATGGTTGGCTACTGGCTGGTCAAGCCCATCAATTGATCAACTCTTTCAATCCCAAATTAAACTGAGCTCCATTGATCATCTTGGGAAAATCTAATTAATCAATGTCTTCTCAAGTTTGAATTTCAGAATTGACTGAAGACTTGATATATACTGGGGATTGGGGCTAGGAGAGAAGGATTACTCCAAGCTGAGGTGAATGAGAACTGGTTGATGGCCAATTGGGGGTTCCAGTGCAGGATAGAAGCCCGCAAGCCAAGCCGGTCTTCATCCAAGCATTTTCCAAAAGGGTGGGTAGCAGCCCAAAGCAAGGGCAAATTGAACATAGGACTGGGCGCTAGGCACCCAAGAGATGATCCTAGACAACTAGGAGAGTGAGAGCTAGAAGTTTGGGAACTGGATATTGTAATCATTCTGGATCAAAAAGTTTTTTTTTTTTCTTTTTTGTTTTTGTTTTTTTTTTTTGGATCTAAATGGAGGCTATAGAAAATTTCATAAAAATTTTACTTTTTACGTACTGGTCCAGAGGTGTCCCAGATTAGGCACCACACCGGTATCCCCCTGCGCCAAATTTCTGGCAAATGGGTGTTTCTCCAACTTTCTGTTGGTTGAGTTGGCGGCGGCAGTTGTTGCCGTTGTTGTCACGCGTGATGCTATGGTCATGGGTTTGAGCCCCCTCATTGCGCTTGCGACTGGAGTCCTTGCGCGTACGGTGTGGTGCCCCATCCTGGACACCCTGGCCGCCTTAAGACCTCAATCCATAAACTGTTGCGCAAACGTACCGCCCGGCTGAACAACTTATCCTCAGGCTCATCCAAACCATTATTTACCCGCGCGCGCGCGCCGCGCCGCGCGCGCTGCGCTTCCATTATCCGCGTCACGCGTCCTTTATCCGTGTTGCTTGTCATCTCCGCCGTTGTCATAGCACGTCCTCATCTTTGTTGTTGCGTGTCTTCATCTTTGTCGTTGCGCCTCCCAATCTCCTCATTGCTACCGTCACGCCGCGCTCATCCATGATTTACTGAATCCATCCCGACCGCACCCGCAAGCATTTGGCAAATCCTTGGATCCGTCAAACCTCCCATTGCACTTGATCTATCAGTCGTGGATCTCAAGGCCGTCAGGATTTACTCAACTTTCTCAAACCAATCTCCTATCCGCCCATCCGCGCTCTCATGGACTTCATCCGTCACCTTTCCTGGGACTCTCCCACCCGCTTCCGCCTTCGGACAAGGGGTGGGTGACTCTGGTATTGTTAAGCGCGCCCATCCACAGACCGACGCGAGTGACCACATGCTTGCCTTCCCTTTTCCGCTCTATTTGTAGAATCCGTTGTATATAGTCTAACAGGGCCTCCTGCCCATATAAGGAGGGGCTCTCCCCTGCCTTTTGACCCATCATCAGGGAAGCATCAGAGAATCCAATCCATCCAATAAGACCTTCATCGTAATCAACTATCTGTGGGCATCCTTCCCCACCTATCTGAGCCATTTATCCGGGTATATCTATGATTTCCCCTTGATCCTTTGAGCCTCTATACTCAAACTCTGTCCTTTGTGACCTTGATCCTTATCACCAACCAATAGCCTTGCTGGTTGAAGAAGAATTCCTGTCTGTCTGAATTCTTGAGTGTGTTATACCACTCTGATCCCTTTTTCCGACCATACTGGTCTTAATCTCTCCTTGATCATCTTTCTGGAGCCAATCACGTTTGATTGAAGAGGTTTTATTAAGCTTAAAAACTGGAGTGTTATACCTCCCTTCTTCTTTAAGGTTGAATTTCGCCACGCTATTCTTGAGTCCCTTGAGAAGTGTTGGAATATTCTTGCCCAAATTTGTTATTGATTTGCTTCTAGAGCTTCACAAACAAATTGCTTTTGTTTTGTTCAGCCTCCCACAGTTATCTGGTACCCTTCAAGCGCTTGATTGCGGAGAGTTGGGCAGGTTCATTGAGAACCTGGAGGTTGGTTGGGATTGAGTTGATCTTTCCTAATCAGCTGCTGACGACCAGAGTTATTAGCTTGTGGGTGTTGTTACTTACAGCTGCCTTGTTCTATTGAACTCTGAACAAACCTTGACTTATTTGTTCAAGTTTTCCCTGCACCATCTTGCCTTAGATAGTGTTGTTTCCATCGCTACCGACAACTCTTATCCTCTTCCCTTAGTTTGATTTCTCATCCATAAGGTTCTGGACCTTGATTCCGGTTACATTTAAATATTATTGTAACTCCTAGGAGGGCAGCCTAAACAGCACCTTTCCCCTCCACAGAACTGCCACGGCTTAGCACAGTTTGGAGTCTTACAAAGGGTTCCTCCAGGCAGAGATCCATACAATGGGGCTCTACCTGTTGCGCGGGTGTTGCGCCTGTTTTGATACATAGCACCAAAAAAAATGAGTTATTTATATTTTTAATAAGTTTTTGTATATATTTTAACTCACTTAAACTTAAATTCAAAGGTACCAACACTTGGTTGGGATCACAACTTTCATTGGGGGGTATTCCAACGGTGTCTGAGTGAGTTCCAATCAGATCCTGGGATAAATCCAAGGGTAAGTCCAAGGGTACACTGTCTGGGACGTTCTCTAGGAGGTCCTGGTCAATTAGATCACCAAAAAAGATCAACTCAGATGGATAAAAACAAAAAATATAAGTTTAATATTTTTTTGTATTTTTACGTGGTAAGATGATGTTTTTTTAAAAATAATCACTTTTATTAATTTGAGATTTTTCTTTATCTTCAGGATTATTTAGTCTATAAATATAAAGCTTGCTTTGATAAATTTTCCACTCCTTATTTTTCCTTAATAAAGAATTGAAATTGATAATTCTTTCAAGCTCAAGTTCGTTGTCCTTTATAACTTGCTGTTTATAATAAAGAAATTTCTCCTGTTGTTTCTCAGGAGTTTTATTAACAGGGACAAAGTTACAGAGTTTTTCTTCTTTTTTCTGTTTAAGAAGGTTCAAATAATAAATGATCAATTCTCAGTTGGTCTTAAGATCCACTAGAGAAACAAAGGATCAAAAATATATGTTATAAGTATTTTAACTTATTTTACAAAAAAATAAATAGACTGGTCCAAGGAATAAATAATCAAAAATTAATTATTTAAAAATATTTCCCAGCCAGACCCCCAGTTGTAATCTCTCTGATTCCAGGAACCTTGCAGTCCTTTAGCTACAGAGAGTGATAATAATACTGGAATAATAATAATTATTATTATTCCAAAAATAAACACTTAGAGGCTCAAATAAATGATCTAATAAGAGCAGTTGCAAGGTTTACTTGGTTTGGTTATAAAAGGTTTTCAATATAATATAAAAGAGGGGCCACAGTATTATACTACTTGGGATCTTTTCAGACAAGCAACCTCTCTTCAAGGTGCCTCCTTAGGCAGTTTAAGAACCTTGGAATGAAGATGGGTGCCTTAGATAGGGCTTATTCCACTAATTGCCAGCCATAAAAGCACATGAATGGCCAAGAAAGGAAGGGAAACACTCACTCTGAGCACTTTACCACAAAATCCTGCAATAATAGGAAGGGTTTCAGATCAGATGGGGTGGATTGCTTGACTAAACTTCAGGGGTTGATTGGTTAATAAGAATAAATAATAATACTACAGACTAAGTAATAAATCACTTGCTTATCTTCCTATAAGCACTTGATCACCAATGACACGGTGTCTGATTGATAATAATAATTCCTGGTAAACTGATAATGGAATAATGGATCCAAAGAGGTCTGTATAAATACCTTTTTGGGGTGATTTTGAGCTTCTCAGGGCATGTAGAAAGGGTTCTGCTCATGGGATGAGGCTGGAAAGCCATTCAGAGCAAGATTAGCACGTCAGCTTGGTGCTGTTAATCAGCTGATCTTAGATCTTCTGTGTTTTTGAACTATTTCAGCCACAGGATCTGTTAATCTGTTATGGCGTGAATTTGATCATTCTGCACTCATCCTTCATTTGTACTAATAGTATTGTTTTAAAGGGGGAAAATGTGGATGTTTACTGATCATTTATCATATGCTGATCAGGTAGATAATTTTTCATAATTTTTATGAACACTCCTTGTAGTGTTTTGTGGTCTTCAAAGATCAGAGTCAATGATTTACATGGTAATCCTTGATCTTTGATTTATTATTAAAAATTGTTCTAAACTTAATTTTTATTAATTTTATCTAAGTTTTGACCTTTTTAGACTATTACTAATGCATATGCCAACTTGTTACATATGCCAGGCAACATTAACTAGGTTTTAGCTCTTCTGAGTGGTACCTGGTTGTCAGATTAGTCACAACGGATCCAGACGCGGGGATCAGTCAGTACAGATGCGCGCAGGGTAGGATCTGCTGCGTGTGTGGCAGAATTAGCTGCGCGCGGGTCTCTAGTACACGGGAAACTGGTACTACTAGTACGTAGGGGTATGTAATGATGCGGGGCTGCGCGCGGGAATCATGACATAACACATTTCCACGTTTAACGACTAAAACGTAAATAACAACTCAATTATGAGTAAATTTTAGATCTAAAACCTGTATGTGAAAACACGTGTGAAGTGTTAAAATGGCCAAAAGGTGCCATACTGGTGTTGTAATTTTTAGTAATTTTCTTTTTAATTATTTTAAAAATGTAAGGACTTGGATTTCAAGTGTGGGGTCAGTGAGTGACCGCACCTAATTTTGGGTGAGAAATCCATTTCTTTAATAATGTTTATGGATTTCTCACTCCTTCTTTTGTTAATTTAGATATTCTTATTTTTAATAGTTTTTTGTTGCTATGAAAGGTTGCTCTGTACATAGTAGCAAGCTGAAATTTTAGAAGAAATCTACTACTACTAAAATAGCATCATAACCACTATAAATACTTCATTGCAAAATGGAATCCATAGAAAGCAAGTGCCAAGGAATTGGCAGAATCAGAAGTGGCTGGAGCAGCCCATACTTCTGGTGTTTTGAGGACTTGTTCTGATGGCAATCATTGCAGGTTTTAACATAGTCTTTTACTTCATTGGTCATACCAGGCCAATAGAAGTCTTGTTCAACCAATTGGTAGGTTTTATCCTCCCCATGATTACCAGCAAGAGAAGAATCATGCCTTGACTTGAAGATATCTAACTTAATGCAAGGATTATCTGGTACTAATATAAGATTTTCATAAAATAAATAATCCTTTTTGTCAATACCATAATCCCTATCTAATAATTTTGCATTCTTTTAAAGTTTGCTACACATGAGGTTGTTGAGTTGATCTTGTTGTAGCTTGTAAGCTAGATCTCAAAGGTGAGTGATGATCAAACTGAGTTTGGTAAAATGGTTTGAGAATAGTTTCCTAAAGCTTTCAGGGTTGTTTTGGGTGAAGGTGCTCCCCCCTCCTGGGTAAATGTTGTACCAACGTGAAAAAGAATCAGGGACTACAGCTTGTTTCCCAGGATGGTACGTGATTGTAAAGTTGAACTTGGAGGTTATTTGGCCCAAGGTGGCTGTCTGCCTGTAAGGAATTTTGACTCATGAAGTATTTCAAAGAATTGTGATCAGTTAAGACCTCAAAAGGTTCCATAAGGCTCAAAAGTTATGAGCGCCATTTTTTCAAGCAATAAACAATTGCAAGAAGTTCCTTGCCATGAATCTTGTCATTGAGCTTTGCAGAAAGCAATTTGCAAGACTCAAAATATAGGGGGTGAAAAAGAGAATAAGAGGAGGAAAACTGCAAGATTACTCCTGCAATCAAATAGTTGCTTGCGTCTGTTTCTACAATAGTGGGAGCTAGCTCATCAAAGTGAGCAAGTATTGGAGCAGTGTTAATTTCTTTTTTCAGAGCTTCAAACTCCAAAGCAGCTTGTTCTGTGAAAACAAAATGAGTGTCTTTTTGAAGAAGGTTGTAAGGTTTATGGTTTTCTTGGCATAATGCTAAATAAACCTCCTTTAAAAATGAATGAAACCAAGGAAAACTTGAAGGGATTTAAAAGAGGAAGGCAGAGGCCAGTCCAATATGCGTTGGCTCTTGGCTGGATCCATCAATAGTCCTTGCTGAAAGACTATGACACCTAAAAATTGAAGAGAAGGAGTATGAAATTTGCACTTGGAGGCTTTTGCAAACAGGTAATTTTTGCAAAGTCTCTGCAGCACCTCTTGCACATGTGCAATTTTATCCTCAAAATTTTTTGATTAGACTAGTATATTGTCAAGATAAACCACAAGGTATTTCTCCACAAGGTCAGAAAAAATTTCATTGACAAAATTTTGAAAAGTGGAAGGAGCATTTCAGAGGCCAAAGGGCATGACAGTATACTTGTAACTGCCAAACCGTGTTCTCATTGCGGTCAAATACTCATGAAACTTTGCAATGCAAACTTTTTTATAGGCAACCCAAAGGTCTAACTTCAAGAAATAAGCAGCTCCATGGAACAGAGTGAGGAGGTGCAACATAGGCGGTACTGGGTAGGCATTTTTCCAGGTTAATTGGTTCAGTTTCCTATAGTAAACACAAAGGCAAAGTCCACCATCTTTCTTTGGAACAAATAAGAAAGGTGAACCATTGTTTGAATTGCTTGGTCAAAGAAATCCTTTTGATGCATTTTCCGCAATGTATTCTTGAAGCGCGGTCAATTCCTGCTTTGAGAGAAAGTAGACTGGTATGGGTGCTGGTGGTGGGCCAGTAAGTTTGATCTTATGATTGTAAGAACGGGATAGAGGAAGTTTATCTGCCTTTACAGCTGAAAAGACGTCAGAAAATTAATGATAAACCAAAGGTTAAGACTCTCAAATTATTTCTAAATCTTCAATCTCATAATCTTCAAGCAAGGGATTTGAAGTGTTTGCATGATGCAAGAGGATTAGGGAGCTCAAAATACACCATTTTTTTGGTGCCTTTTTCTCTTCAAAGAAAGGAGGAAGAGGTAAGTCAAACAAATAAGCAATAACTCCTAAATCTGAAGAGGGGAATGGGGAATGAAGGTCAGGATATTGCAAATCTTCTGGCGGAAAAGTGTCATCCAACTCAATGAAAGTGTCAGGTAGGCTGTTTAATTCCTTTTTGACAGAAGGGTTAGTTTTCTGGGGTTGCGGGGTTCAAAGTTTAATTACTCCTTCTTGCCAATTCACATCTGGATTCCAGTGTACTAGGAAATCATGGCCTAGAATGGTATCATCCATTCTGGAAATATTCAAGACAAATAAATCCCATTTGAAGCTGGGGAAATCGGAAAATGAAAAGGTCCATTTTGCCTTTTGGGAAAACCAATGAGATGGCTCAGTTGCACTACTTACTAAATAGATAATGAACTTATCTATCTCAGAACGCGTAAGCTTTTTGGAAGCTGCAAAAGATTTGCTTATAAAAGAAACATTAGCTCCAGAATCAAGTAAAACTTGATAAGCAGACTTGTTGCAATGGAAAAGGACAAATTTTGAACTTGGAGCACCTAGTGACTCACAAGTGAAAAGATTGAATTGCTGTAATTTAGATAATGTTTATCCTTCCTTGGGAGTTTCTGGAAAACTACAAGCTAACTTTTTGACTGTTTAGCCGCTTCACGGGCTAGCTGCTTTGCACAACTATTGAAATCATGTTTACCTCCACAATACATACATGACCCATTCTTTTCCCTCCTTAACTGTTCCTCATTCCTGAGAATCCCAGTTTCTTTATCCAGGAACTTTGGAGTTTTGGTGATTGGCTTTCCTTTTGGGTTGGAGTGCATGGTTTGATTGGGTCTGGATTTCTGTGGATTCTTCAAAGATTTTTTTGAGGATTTGTCTGCCTTTGTAGCCAAAGTTTATGGTCCATGGTCTTTTTTTCAAGAGTAGTTCTTGTTGTGATAACCATTATCAAGCTCAATCAATTGGTTGATTAACTGCTGAAGGGAGGTTGTCTTATGTCCCCCAACTGCAAGTTGTTCAATTAGGTGTTCCGTTCAACATTTTAGAAAATGAAATAGAAGGGCTGCCTTGTTCCATTGGATTCAAGACTTCAGAATTCAAAAATTGGAAATATAAACAAAGGCTCTACTATTTTACTTCATGAATAGATTATTGATTTCATATTCAGCGTTTCAAACTTCATTAGGGTTGCCAAACAGGGTGAACAGCTGTTTCTAAAACTTGACCCAATTGTTGAGAATACAATTGGGGCTATTGTTATGTAATAGTTTGAGGTAGGGTTTGAACCACTTCAACGCTTTTCCCCAAAGAAGGATGATGCATACATAACTCTAGGTCTATCAGTAGGGAAATTGTGAGGATTGTTTGAGAAGATGATTTTGCAAGACTGTAGGTAGGATCTAAGCTTATGAGGGTGTTCCCCAGTAAAATGATCAGGCTGCTTCATGCATGGGGTGAAAAAACTAGGACCAATTGGACCAGATTGCAAGGCAGTTTGGTTAAGTGCCTGTATTAGAGTCGTGAGTAAGTTAAAAGCGCCAGGGTTGGGAGCATTAGTGCAAGCCCACGATTTACCACAAGTCAAGGTTTCATTGGAAGAGTCTTTGATTTCTTTGAGAGGGTCCACTTCTTCCCAAGAGGGAGTGAGGAGATCATCAAGAGGTTCAACCAAAGGAGATTTAATTTAGAAGAAGGGACAGAATATAAAGTTTGTCTGGCCCAAGAAACACAGGATCTCCCTACCCAATGGATATCATCATTGTAAGAGGTGAGGGAAGAATTTGCGGTTGAGCGGAAGAATTTGCGGTTGAGCAAGTACGTGACATTGTAAAAGAAATATATTATAGGTTGGCAAGCTATAATAGATGAGTTGAGTTATTTAATTTACTGTCACACAACCACCCCACGTAATATAGGTCAATCTTAGATGATTGTGAGAGCAAAAGGAAAGCTGAGTGCAAGGGCAAGTGCAAGGTAGCAAGGGCTAACTGTGAAGTGCAAACTTATGGTGGAGTAACTTAAAACACAGCAAGAGGGATAAATTTTCCAATGGAAGGGAACCAAACTCAAGACCAATGTGATTACTGGATTTAGCAAATGCAAGAATGTATGAAATTAACTAACTGAGGAAACAACCCCCAGGCAAGCGGAGTAGCCTTTATAAGGTAATCCAAAATGACTAGATACAACATGATGGACAGTCAACTACAGTTATGAGAAATGAGGCAATGAATGACATGAACTGAGTACAAAATGAAATAAAAGTATGAACATTTCTGAGGTCTTAGTGTAAGTGCAAGACAATAGGGGACAAATTTATTGGAATGTATTAGTTGAGAAATGAGGGAGTGACTTCAGAAGCAATGCAAATATGAAGATGTAGTTTATGCAGGGTAAGCAACTAGTCCATTTGCAAACTATGCAGTTGAGGTGGTTTGAATAGCGTGGGTGAAAACTAGCAAGAGCATGTGACTGGAAATGGGAACCCAAGGGTTATTGATACCTAGGGTGAAAAGGCAAATCCCAAATGGATGTTTGACTGAGGCAGAGTAGACTGCAAGCTTTGCAAGTGGGTGCTGAGTCAGTCTCCAAGAATGGAAGGTTGTTATGCAAGTCAGAGTTGATAAGCAGAAGGCACAATTGATGTTGTGCTTCTAGTTTGTCATGCTTATGGACTGAGGTAGATGGTACTGAGGAGAAGGGTATGTCAAAGTGGGAGGAAAATAATCCTTAAGCTTGAAGCGTGAAAAGTTTCTGGGTGGGAGTTATCAGTTGGAGGAATTGGATGGCACTCCACTCAAGCGGAATGCAGCAGTGGCTCACGTGAAGAAGTTCTACATGCGGGGCACAACGGACTTTGATCAAACTGCCTGTTCAGGGGATGAAGATCAAGAGATGGCAGACGTAAGTGAGCCAGCTGCGCAGGAGAAGCAGTCTTCGGAGGATGAGTCCTTGGAGGAAAGAATGTTGGGGTCAACATTTGAGGTGTGTGGGGATGGGGAAGCTCAAATCACCAGAGCAGGGTGGAAGATTTAGTCTTAGAGGCCTTTGTCTGGGGTGGTCCATGTCCCTTAGGTGATATATATTTGCGGATTTTGGACCCTTTTCTTTAGTTATTGTTTTTATCAGTTGTCTCAGTTTTCTTTGTCTCATTCTCAGATACTGAGGGGTTCTCAATAGGGGTTGCAGAGTTTTTTTTTTGTGTCTCATTTTATAGGATGGTGCAGGGAATCAAGACAATTCCTTTCTGGGGCGGGCCAGGCATCATATTTATTTAGCTAAATACAACATTCAGGGGGCGCAGCAATATTTCAAGAGGGGGCAGAAATCTAAGGAAGGAAGATGGCCCGGCAGAGCTCACCACTGGCAGGATGATGCTTGCATCGCTCTGCAACTGGGATCCCTACCAAACTTCAGAGGATGGCCAGTATTCTTTCATCCAATTTGCGGAGGTAACAGTGGATTTCAGCTTCCTCAATTCCTTGGATGCCTTCTTTGTTGTTGCTTTGGATGACCGTGTGGTATGGAGAGACCAGGCCAAATTGGGTTGACCTAGAAGGGCAGGAGTCAGAGGACTGGAAGGAGAGGCAAGGTGATGGCGTCGGGATTGGAGACAAGCAACACGGAGATCTTTGGACCAGCAATAGATGAAATGGTGACTGAATAAGAGGCACCAGAGCTGCGTGAACATATGGAGGGGTAAGAAAAAAAAAGCTCACAGTTTACAGGCGGCAAATTGGAGCTAGTCAAAATGACCAAGCGTGGGGACTCAACCTCTGCAGGAGGTGTTGTGGTTGGGGGAGACGCAGTTGGAGTGGGTGATGGTGGACGGAATAGGGGAACATAAGATGCTGCCGGCGGGTGTATCAGAGGCTTAGCTACTTATAAAAAGACAGGAGCCATGTTGGGCCCACATGGTACCTAGTCAAGTCCAAAATTCAGGTTGTGGCGTTGGCCCCAGGCTTGGGTGGCATCTCCCCACGCGGGGGCAGTAGGGTAGTCTGTGCATTGAGGAAGGGGGGAAAGGCGTTCCTCGGCCTCCGCAACAGGCAACAAGGAGGCAGCCTGGTCCAGCTCTGGAGTCCAGTCTTTGGTCTCAATGAGTTTGTCATCATCCACCACAGAGTAGGCCATTGGTCCGCAGTGGCAACATTTGCAACAGGGACGGGGGAAGACAATTCCAAGAGGATCCAGGTGTTGGAGCAAGAAACAAACAACTGCAGTGGCTTAAAAAGCAGGCGTCACAGGCTGGGCAACCAGCCGTTTGGGTGCACTTCCTCTGCATTTTTGCACAGTACTTGCATGTTTCCATGGCGGGGGACTTCTTTCTTTCTTTTGGAGTTCAGAGGGTGACTTGGAGTTGGGTGTATAGGGGTTTGGAGGATGTTCTGGCTTTGTGGAGCGTGGGAATCCTGGGGACAGAATTCAAGTTGTGGGGGGATGTGGTGGTTATTTATAGACACGGAGGCAAGTAGGCTCAGCACTGTACATTTGACTTGGAGCAGCTCAGCTGTGGTTGGAAGTCCGCAGCACAATAGGCTCAGAGAAGCCCTTTGGCAGACTGTCTTTTCCAGAGTGCATTAGCTGGGGGCTCATTATTGGTGCTGCACGCGCTTTTTGCAGGCACAATGACCAAAATGTGCCAGATTTTTGCCTTTTGCGGACATCATTGAGTGGTCAAAAATAAATTTTCCTCTGTGGATGTAGGTTTCATAATGCAAAAGCAAGTGATACAAGTTAAGTAGTACGGATTAGGCCAATTATGGGATATGCACTGAGATTGCGGAGCACTGTGGGGCAATGAGTGCTAAAGCTGAGGAGGCAGCATGCAGATTTTTGGGGATTTGTAGTTATTCCGCACGCTGGATTGGGAGTGATCCTCTAGGGAAGCTTGACAAGGATCTGTTTTTAGTTATGCATCAGCGCCAATCAACTGTTAGGGGGAATTGGCAAAAAGATCATTGAATCTACTGCAGATCATCTGATGAGGTAAGGGTTGGACTATTAGTAAGGAGGATCAGTGTGGATTGCATGGAGGTGGTGGGAAAAGGATTCTTTCATTTGCAGTTTACATTCCTTTGTTATTTGTTGTATATATAAGGAATCTTTTATTTTTTTTTATGGGATGAGGTCATCAGGATAGGGGAACATCATTGGAGATTGTAACAGCATTGGAGACTATCACAGTAAATTATAGCTTGATTATTTTCTTCTGTTACTTTGGAGTGTAATTAACAGCAAGAGTTCTCAGAGGTCATATTTAGGGAAATAGTTCTAGTGGGGAGCTTGTTGGGGATTCTGTATTGTTTTTTTACTATTATTTTATTGCAAGTTAGCTTTAGTGGTTTCCAGCTCAGGTACCAAATCAGAGTTTGATTACAATTGCAGAGGTACAGGAGTGTGACCAAGGGCTAGTGGGATTTACCAAAATTTGACGGAGATTGTTGTGGAGAACATTATATTGTTGCAGAGAATTTACTGAACATGCAATCTCTTTCCACAACATATTTTCTGCTTCTTTGGGTCTTCCTTGTACTTTGGATCCTTGAGTGGAATGTGTTAAATTCCTAATGTCAATTTTCTTTGTTGCTCTTCACATTCCATGTTCTTTCCTCTCTTTTTATTATTATTCATTTTTTTCTTATCTTCTCATAGTATCTGAGTGAAGTTTCCAAGCCTTGCTACGCACTATACACTGGTAGCGCTGCATCTCTTCTTGCAAAAGCACCCAGCTGTGAACACTCCACATTTAGTCACAACCTTTGAGACATAGTCCAACTCTCATTTCTTGTACTAATAAAATGACAATCAAACCTCAACCAACTCAAACCAATCAACCATAAACAAATTTTGAATTAATCAACTTTTTACCAACACTCAATCACACAATCAATGTTGACCGCAGGCAATAAGTTGGGCAGCCAGTTTAATCAGTAAGACAACCAGGGAAGCAAGTCTCAACTTCTCAATCAACTCACTCACATAATGTTCTTCTGTTAGTTACACAAGGCGCTTTGACTCTTCTACTTCAATACCTCAACAGTTGTTTTCACTCCTTGCACTGGCCCTTAGTAAATCATCTGGCTACTCTTTCTAAGGACCGCTGGAATCTTACTGATACATATCTCTCACAGTCTTGGAAGTCTTATCTCATATTTCCTATCCTTTCAATATTTTTGGACTCACAGCCTTCTGCCAGTGCAACGTTGTTGGTTATTTTCTCTCATTTTGTTTCTTTCATAATCATTCAAATTTTTGATTCTTTCTGCGTCTTTATTGAAATTTATCTCAGCTTGGTCTTGGAGACCAATTCAAATCTTATCAGAATGAGCCTCTTGAATCAGGGTAAGTTGATATCTGCCACTGTATAGATTCTTACGCTTACACAGATAATAAAGCTGTTCTCCAGGTTGCAAATTGCTGAATTCTTCAAACATTTCAGTGAAATATAGGTTTTCATTACTGTCTTTGGTTTTCACTCCAATTTTTTCTGAATCTTCAGTCGCATTGGGCTCCACAGTGAAATGAAAAAATAAAAAACAAAATATATCAGGGAATTATGAATTTGGGGTTAAATCCAAACAAAAAAGAAAAAACTTACTGATAAGGGAGCTTTGAAATGCCTTTGAACATAAAAATATTCAAGTCAGAAAATATAACCCATTCTGAAAGCCAATTTAAATTTCTGAATACATGGTATACCCATTTATGCAGAGTGATCAAAGTTGTTGCAATTTGTTGAAGATTCAGGAACTTGATGCAATGAGTGAATTTTTTTGAGGGAATAGTGGCTTATTTTTCCAGAAAGATCATCCACACATTGAGGTAAACCAATCAGATTCTTGGATTCTTGCTGAGAGGCTTCAATAGCTCTCTCATGTTTTTGGATGCTGATTGAATGGTATATGTGTTGAACTAAATCATAGAAAGAGCCAAAGGAGGAATTGATGAACCATTTGATATAGGAGTGAAGACATTCTATTCTTGAAGCACTTGTGTTTCCAAAGTGAATTTGATTGTTGGAAAAATATGAGAAAAAATTTTTTTAAAGGGAATCCAGTTCTCAAGAAGATAGTCAGAAGTTGGAGCATTCTAGACCACAGATATTTAGTGAATTTATCATGATAGGTTGATTCAGATTGGGAATGGACAAATTGATGCCATTGTTTCTGAAACAGCTTTTATTCATTTTCAGAGTTGAAGTGCTTTCTGAAGTGGGTTAGAATATTTTTTGAAATATTCCAGAAACAGAGAAGATTATTATAGGAAGGGTAAATGGTTTCAATTGAACTGATTATTGCTTGTTCCTTGTCTGGAAAAATCACACTAGTTTTTTTATCATCTAAGATTTCCTGAATTTGACCCAGGGCCCATTAATAGTTATGTTTCTTATCTTGGGATACAAAACACAATGCAACTGAGAAGATTCTGGGACAATTTTTTACCCCAAAAATATGAAGAAGGGGCATTGCAAAACTTTTTTTAATATGTAAAGTCAATCATTGGAAGATTTAGGAAAAAATTGGGGAGGTTTATGGAATCAGGGTGGGAGATGAATACGGAAGTTGTTTTTCCATCCACATTGATCATTTTTTAGAAAAAGGAAGACTTATTGATTTCAAGTATGAGAGTTTCAACAGGAGTTTCTCCATCAAGGGAATTTTTTTGAATTTGAGATATTTTATTGTAAATAGTATTAAGATTTGTATGGACTGGAGATTATGAGGTTTGTATAAGAAAGTTGAGAATTTTTAATGAGGGGAATCCAGCTTTGGTTAAATTTTGAACCATCTCCTGTTGCTTTGCTTTGATTCTCCTGCGGATGGTATGAGTGGAAGAATTGGTGGAAGGTGGATGTTTTTGTTCTGGACATATAACCTTTACCAACCAGACACCCAATCTTTTGTAAAAGTTTCCTGATAATCTGAAAGGAAAATTGGTCTTTCTTGATTTTTTTAACTTGGTGATATCTTTGCTTGGTTTATATTCCCCATATTTTTCATATTGATATTTGGTTATGTTTCTTGTAATTGGAGACTCTGGTAGGTATGGAATATTCAGGAGACTTTGCCCATGATTGGATAGCTTCAACCAGCTCCACCCTTTTGTTAAATGATAGCTCAAGAGGGGGGGAGGCAGAGGGGTGGAATCAGGATGTTGAGAAGATGAAGAAGGAGAAAGAGGATTTGAATCACTAGTCTCTCTAATCAAGATGATGGTCAAAGGGCCTGGTGAAAAAGTTGTGAAAATTAGGTTTATTTTTTCTTGAGCCATTGAAAAAAGAGATTTTCCTTTGAAAAAATTTGGTGAAGATAGGATTTGATAGTTGAGAAATATTTTGAGAATAACTTGAGTGAAAAAAGGAATGTAGAGAATTTATATAACAGGGAAAACATTTTTTGAAATTATCTGGAGTTTTGAGGTGTTTTTGTTGAGTAGTGTTGATGGATTATGAGTGGTTTGTGGTGTGGTGTGGTTATGAGTGGTATGGTGAGGTGAGGTGAGGTGTGGTATGGTAGTGGGGTGGTGTTGTTGGGGGTGAGGGGAGGGTGGAATAGGTCAAGGGGGTGGTTTATACGATAATTTTAGTGCTCCAAGATGGGTGGACGTCCCAGGAAAAGATTTTCAATCATATTGATTTTTTGCATGTGAAACGGCTCAAAGAAGAGTCCCAGAACCCAAAAGGGGCTAATGTGATGCTTTTTTGGTTTTGTTTTTGAGTGACAAATAGGCCCTCAAAAATTACCAAAGAATAATTTTTGGAAAGCTTCAGGTAGTACCTTTGAGAATATAGCTTGAAATATCTTATATCATCATAATTTATTTTCTGGAAAAAAAATTTAAAAATGACAATCAAAGAGACACCACCCTTTTCTTTTGAATTTTGTTCATTGTCTTTTATAATTTTAGGTGTAAAAAATGAAAAAAGTAGCCAGAAAATTTTTCATTTGGGTCTTTGATTCTGTTCTGTGGATAGTTCAAAAAAAAATTTGCAGAAATTTCAATTTTAGATGTGAAAAAAAAATTGCAAGAGATGTGTTAATTTGAAGTGCTTATGCATTGGATTCAAATTTTTGGATTCCCCCAATACATCCAAAAATTCTGATAAAAATTTAAAAAAGCTTTTTTATGTTGTTTTTATTTGATAAGGGCTTGAATCATACAAAAAAAATTCATAAAAAAGGACTACAAAAGGATCCAAAATCCAATGATAAAATTGATTTTTTTTGAATTCTTTTGGTTTTTTGAAGAATTTATTTAAGGTAAATGATACATCAAAAGATTCTGAAAGAAATATTGGAATTTTCTTATACTTTTTTTTTGACTCTCTGATAGCTTCAATAACCAAAACAAATGAAATAAATAGGCCAATACAAGGATCCAGATGTCCAATGAGAAAATTGATTTTTTTGACTTTTTTGTTTTGTTGACAGAATTTTTTAAGGTCAAAGGATTCATCCAAGAAGTATATGAAAGAAAAATTGGAAAGTTGTTTGAAGGTTGGAAAAAAATTCTAATTGCTGGAATAACCAAAAAAAACCAAAATCAAAATAGCCCAAATAATAATCCAAAAACCCATTTAAAAATTGGTTTTTGCGGAATTGTTTTATTTTTGGATTCCATTTTTGCAGGGGTTGCCATGGCTCAAAAATTACAAAAGACTTTTTTGGGGGTTTCTAAAAAGCACCTAAAGGAATGTGGCATCAAAAATCCTAAAAAAAAATATCTTGAAAGTATTGTGAAATAAAGGATTTGTCTGTGTAGCAGCAGAGGTGTGCAATGGTGCTTTGATGTATTTTTCTGTGAAATGAAAGATTGGGCCCATGAGATAATTAATTTTTTATTTTCATTTTTGTTTGTTTATTTTAATTTAATTTATTTGCAATGTCTTTTCTTTTTTTTTCCTCACCACAAATGGGTTGTGAACGCTCACAACCCATTTTGGGTTATTGAGTGGGCGTTCATGGCTAAAATGATTTTTGAGCAGCCATTCACAACTGAAATGGGTCATGATCAGCCCTTTACTTAATCATTTGCAAACCTCTCCACACAACCTGATTTGGGTTGTGAACAAGCCATGTAGGGCTGCAAATTTAAAATTGCCTTAAAAACACAAAAGTGGCATTTTTGTCTCTGGATCATTTATTCAGTAATCAATAGAAAAAAAATTTATGAAAAATTCAAAAAAAAAATGAAGAAGAAAAAATAATTCAACCAATATCAATTTCTACTAATTTCTTTCTTGGATGTGTAGATGTTTTAGGGGGAAAAAGAATCTTCAACCCAAGTTCCAATTTGTTATGAATCAAATCTTGCCATTTTTGTGATTCCTTGCTATCAAAAGCCTTCCAAAGGGTATCTAATTGGGAAGCTGGCCAAATTTCACAACTATGGTGGAAAGAAACTATGTGCTGAAAATATTTCAAAATAATTCAAAATATTGGATATGTTTGAGAATTGGCTGTTGGAGGGAAATTGAGGGGAAAATATGGCATGAAATTAGATAACATTATCACTGGCCTTTTTTATTAATCTGCCAGCAGCAAAACATTGCAATGGAATTTCATCCAGTAGAATTGGGGGGCAGGTGTAGAGGTTTGGTTGTGATTTTTTCTTGCTTTGTGGAAATTATCATCCAAAATTGATCAACAAGATTTTCATCCTTGAAGAGAGATTTTAATTCCATTTCCTTGATCATTTCCTGAAATATTTAACTCAAATCTTCTCTTTTTCTTCACTTTAAAGTGCATTTAAAAACTATAAACTTGGATTTTCCATACATAGTTCATTAGAGTTTCCAAAATTGCCTCAAAAAGCACCCCAAAACAGACACTTCCTGTTATTTTTGTAGATACATCAATTATTTTTAAGTTAATAATTAATCCTAAGAATATCCAATTAATCTTTTTTTTCCCATTTCAATTCCAAATAAAAGACTGCAAGCTAAAAACTGGGAAAAATATTTGGAAAGATAAGGAAAAATCTTTTTGAAAAGAATGTCTTAGTTTTGATGTTAATCCCATTTGCTGTCAGGAAAATGAATTATCAAAAATCTAAAACAAACATATATCAATTGCCTTCCATATAAGTAAACTTTCTTTTTTTTTAGATTTTCCAAAATAAAAAAATAATAATAATAACTTGAAAGGATTTAACATGTAAAGAATTTTGTTTGAATTTTTTAAGTGTAATATTGAAGGCCTTTCAATTGTGAAAAAATTCTCATCTGTATTTCACCAAGGTTTGAGATGCCCATCCAGGCGCTCATATTTTTTTGTTTTACCACCTTGAAAAAACACACCAAATCAAGGATTACTGCAAAGATTGGGGAATTTGCAAGACATTGTGGCAACATCAAAATGACACGGAATCAAGACTTGGGGGTGTGAAAAAAGTAATTCCCTTATTTTTTATTTTTTATGTTTTATTTTTTATTTTTTATTTTTTATTTTTTATTTTTTATTTTTTATTTTTTATTTGTTATTTTTTATTTTTTATTTTTTATTTTTTATTTTTTATTTTTTATTTTTTATTTTTTACTTTTTATTTTTTATTTTTTATTTTTTATTTTTTATTTTTTATTTTTTATTTTTTATTTTTTATTTTTTATTTTTTATTTTTTATTTTTTATTTTTTATTTTTTATTTTTTATTTTTTATTTTTTATTTTTTATTTTTTATTTTTTATTTTTTATTTTTTATTTTTTATTTTTTATTTTTTATTTTTTATTTTTTATTTTTTATTTTTTATTTTTTATTTTTTATTTTTTATTTTTTATTTTTTATTTTTTATTTTTTATTTTTTATTTTTTATTTTTTATTTTTTATTTTTTATTTTTTATTTTTTATTATTTTTTATTTTTTATTTTTGATTTTTGATTTTGGGCATTGCATTTGTTGTGCCCCTGACCCTAATTTTTGCATGGTTTTGATGTTATCATAACATCCCGCGATTTTCCCTTAACATGCTGTTTTTCTCAAATATGTGTGCTTTTATGAGGTTGAAAAAAAATGTATCAAATATAACACTGCGTAGGAGGCCATCTTAACACTCTCCAATATTTCTTTTATATTTTTTGGTACACTTGAGGGCCTTCAAAACTAGGTTCAGAGAATTGATTATAAAAGAAACTTTACAACGCCAATGTTCCCAATTTTTTTAATGATTTCTTTCTAAAAACCCAAAAATCAAAGAATGTTCATTTTTTGGCTAAAAAAAAAACAAAAAAGTTTTTAGTTAAAAAATAAATAAATAAATCAAAATAAAAAAACTTGTACTATCCAATGGACTAGCCCTAAAGTAAAAAGGCCCAAAAAAACACAAGTGACTGGGTTGGCCCTAAAGTAAAAACAACAAAAAAAAGATAAGTCACTTGACAAGCCCTAAAGTAAAAACACCAAAGAAAAAACAAGGGTGATGTTAAATTCAAGGCTTTAGTCATGTGAGAGCCGTTTACACGGCTTCAGGCGTGTGGGAGCCATGTACACGGCCCCACACGGCCTGTGGGAGTTGTTTAGGGCCCCTCAACACGTGGGGTCCCATACACTACTCTATATGATTTATAATTTATAATTTATTATTCATTATTCTTTATTTTTTATAATTTATTACTTATGAGGGCGTTTCAGAGTTAGCAAACCCGCCATTAGAAACCCTCCATTTTGTTTTACAAAACCCGCTATTTTTAATTGCAGGTTTCTGAAATACAAATACTCCCTAACTGGTGTATTTCAAAATGGCGGGTTTCATGAAAATGGCAGATTTCAAACATCAAACCCGCCATTAAACGTGCCATTTATGCATCATCATCCATCCACCATCCATCACATCTAAAACACCCATCCACATCAGCAAATCCATACTGGTCCCATCTCCATCACATCACACACATCTCATCTCCATTGCTTCACATCTCTATTGCTTCACATCTCTATTGCTTCACATCTCTATTGCTTCACATCTCTATTGCTTCACATCTCCATCTTCACAAAAATCCTCATCATCATCTCATCACCCCACATCAAATCACCCTCTTTTTCAAAATTCCCCATAAAACTTCTTGGAAGCAAGTTGAAAATGCAAAAAATATTACTGAACTTTTGCTAGTATTTGACTGAAATTCAGACTCCAATTCAGACTCCAATTTGGAATCAACTTGGTTGGCTTTGAATGCTCTATTACAAAAGCAATACATGGTTCCAAGAATAAAAACTCTCCGCAACCCTATGTATGAAAGGCAAAAGCTTCATCTCCTCCCCAACCTAAGCTTCCAGCAACTGTTACAAACTCTATTGCCTTCATTCATAAAGCTTTGAGAGATGATTGAAGACCATCACATCTTCCAGAACAATTCCTGGAATCCTCAACGCGATCCAGCTATCCAACTGGCTGTTGCTCTTAGTAGATTGGGATCACATGGAAATGGAGCAGTAATTTGTTGATTAGAAAATCTATTGTCAGTTGGATTAGGAACCGTGACTCATACACAAAAAGTGTCAGGTTGCTATCCTATCTTTCCATTGCTCAGTCCTTTCTTGGCCAACAAAAGAAGAATGCAAGGAGATATCTCAAGTAATGGAAACCAAAGAATTTCCTGGTTGCATTGGTTTTTTTGATGGAACCACCATCCCCTTGAGTTGAAAACCCAAGTTAGATGGCAACCACTATTTTGATTGGAAAAAAAGGCAATTGATTCATATCTTTTACAATCACTTTGATAACACTGTTGATCAAACACTGACCAAATATTTTTTTTCTGTTTGTTTAGATACTCTGTGGCACTACAACTTGTTTGTGATAACAACAAAATTTCATATCCCTCCATGCTGGCCTTCCAGGTTCTTGTCATGATTCATACGTGTTCAATTGGATGCGGATTGCCCAACAACCAGAGATCTACTTTGACCACAGTCAATACCTTCTGGAAAATTCAGCTTATGCTAGTGGGAAATATGTGGTTCCAGCATAGCGGAATGTTTTGTCCAATGATCAAGGAAAAACCAATTTCAACTATCATCTTGCCCAATCACAAGTTTGAATTGGAAATGCCATAGGAGTCATGAAAGGAAGGTGGGCCAGCTTAATGGAAATGCAAAACCAGCTTCAAAACCCCAAAGACATGAAGTTCCTCATAAACTGGATTATTAATGGTGTAATCCTTCACAATCTTTTGGCTTACATCAAAGCTGAATGGGACAAAATATTTTAAGATGATATTCCTGATCCACCTCAAGTCATCCCCGTTTCATCTTGTCCCTCATCTTCTTCTATGAGAGAATGGATTCCTCCTCTCACCCTTGCTAGCTTTGATGAGGAATTTTTGATTTCAAGTTAGGTGAAAAATCCCTTCACCAAATTTTTTTGGTTTTGGTTGTTCACCCAAGATTCTTAGGCTGACTCACTCGTTTTTTTTTCTCATTTGGTGGGTGGACTTAGAAAAATGGTTTTGGTTGTTCAGCCAAGATAGGCGTAGTTGGGGGGGTTTTTTTCAAAAATCAGAACCACAAACCACTGGTCCACTTTCCTCCTCACCCACCACCTCCACCTCACCCATCTCACCCCACTCACTCACCGTTCCCATTGTTCCTCCTCACCACCACCAACTTTTCTCCCTCACCCATCCACCACCAACCTCACCAATACACTCACCACCCAACTCCGCATCCCCCATCCTTTCAGGTGAGTCCCCCTCCCCTCTTTTACTCACCCCTCTTGGTTTCCTCTTGGCTGACCCTCATCCCCCCCTTCCTTCCCCCCCCCCCTACCCGGATCCTGGTCACCCAACCCCTTCAATGTAAGTGCTTCCCCCCTCCGTCCTCATCCTCAACCTACTCCTCCCTTGCCCTTGCTCAAACCTTCCCCCCCCCCCAGCCCTTGCTACCCCCTCCGTAGCTTGCTTGCCCACACCAATGCCACCATCCCTCCCAATCTCTCAATAAGACCTGCCCACCCCAGCCAAATTCCCCTTTGGCCGCGCCCCCCACTCCACATTGGTCCAGCCCCCCCCCTCAACCAACATTGGCCGGCCCGCCCCCCCTTGACAACAAGGGCCAAGACCCCCCCCTGCGCTTTGGCCCTGCCCCCCCTTGACTTACAAGGGGCAAGACCCCCCCCCTCCACTTTGGCCCCGCCCCCCCTTGACCAACAAGGGCCAACCCGCCCCCCCCTTGACCAACAAGGTCTGAGACCCCCCCCTCCACTTTGGCCCTGCCCCCCCCTTGACTGACAAGGGCTGACTGGCCCCCCCTGAACTGATGAGGGCCAAGCCCCCCCCTTGACCAAAGAGGGCCAAGCCCCCCCTTGACCAACAAGAGCCAAGCCTCCCCCCTCTGCTTTGGCCCCACCCCCCCTTGACCAAAGAGGGCCAACCCGCCCCCCCTTGACCAAAATCGGCTGCCCCACCCCCTCCGCTTTGGCCCTTCCCCCCCTTGACCGGCAAGGGCCAACCCGCCCCCCCTCAACCAAAATTAGCTGCCCCGCCCCCCCTTGACCGCCCCCCCCTCTGCATTGGTCCCGCCCCCCCTTGACTGCCCCCCCCTCTGCATTGGTCCTGCCCCCCCCCCTTGACTGACCATTATTGGTCCCGCCCCCCCCTCAACCGCCAAGGGCCAGCCCCGCCGCTTGACCCAGAACCCAACCCAAACCCAACCCAAGCCCAACCCAAAGGCCCAGCCCGATTCTCTCACACCCCATCATTTTTTTTTTTTTTTTTTTTTTTTTTGGTGCTGATATCATGTTTTTTTTTGGTGATCCTGTTTCTGGTGAACTTGTGAACAATTCCAGTTTTGGTTTCATTTTCTTTGATCCAATCATGTTTAACCAATGATGTCCATTTGACTGACTATTTTTTTTTAATTTTATTTTTAATCCCTCAACCACTATTGGTGAATGTCTGATTCTTCTCCCACTGTCATACCTCGCACAACTGCAAAACAACTGAGAGGCAAGGCCTAACCAAAAGGCTATGAGACTGGATGAAAGCCAGTCCACTTTGCAGTTATTATGGTGTCACATACCACCGTGTGACAGTACCCCTGGGTTTAAGGGCACTTTTTCCCGAAGTGTGTATGGCTGGTGGCACTAACCCATGACCTTGCAACATGGAGCCATATTCAGACACACTCCTGAAAGCCATAAGGAGCCACCAAGACTTGGGAGTCTTGCTGTTGACAGGCAGAAAACCCAACAATTGTCACAGGAGCAAGCCGTTCCCAAAACTTGTCCTGATCGCAAATTGAACCCGCAACAGGGTCATCCAGTCTACTGTCATACCTCGCACAACTGCGAACCAACTGAGAGGCAAGGCCTAACCAAAAGGCTATGACACTGGATGAAAGCCAGTCCACTTCGCAGTTATTATGGTGTCACATACCACCGTGTGAAACCCACCTGCCTCAAAAAGTTGGAAAAACAATCAAATACCATCTTGTTCCTCACCCCAATCAGAGTATATGTATGGGAGGCATCAAGATGGAAGGAGATGAATTGTCCAACATAATGAAAGGGGGGAAGAATAGGGCCTGTCACCAAAAGAGGGTTCAAATGAGAGATTCCAAAATATCTTTGGAGATTTTTGAGGAAGGCATTAATGAACAGGTGGTCTGGTCTGGTTGGAAGCTGGGTCCTTTGCATCTGTACCCTTCAATTTTTTCCCAAAAGAAAAAGAATAGTCCAAATCCCACCCACAAAGAGTTTGAGCAAGCAAAACAAACAATCCAATGGTTCCATTTCTTACACTGTGGAAAAGGAATTTTCCTCAATGAATCTTATCACCAAGCCCTGGTTGCAATAATTTAATTGATGCCCTTGGATAAACTCTCAGAAAAATATAAGAAGGAAATCAACTATTTCACCACTTTCCTTCATCATTCATAAAAATTGGTTAACCCAGTTGATCCTTCAGGATCTTGGAGTGGAAAAATGTGGGCAGTTGGATGGCAAAAATCAACGAACCCTTCAGAGTTTTTTGGAATTTATGTGAAGAAATCATCCATGAGATATTCTCCTCAAAAGTATTCTTTCCTCATCCTTAAGGCTGAAAAAGTATCCCAAATTCTTGGAAAAATGTTTTGCAATTTGGCCAAATATTCCTTTGAATCAAACCATGATACCATGAAGGACAAAAAAATCCCCTCTTTCTCTTTTTTGGAATTAGGTTCCAAACCTACAACTTTTGATTGATCCCCACACATCACTTTCACCTTGTATTTGTTTTACAACTCTCCTCATATTGACAAAGGCAAAATCACTGGCTACTCCTTTTTACTCGTGATTCCAACCAAGAAATCAAATGGTCAACTTATTGAAAATAGGGACAAATATCAAGTATTGGATGGAAAATTGGTTGTCCTTCCCTTGGCTTTGGCATTTATTTCAAGAAAAAAGGTATAGTCAAAATGGTTTGGGCAGCTAATAAGTACAAGCACTGTACCTTTCCTGCTGTGGACACACCAACCCATACCAGAATGGCAATGTCACTTCAAATTAATAAAACAACTAGAAACACTTGTAGTTGTTGAATAAATTGCTATCTCCTGTATCCTCTTTTTCCTTTTCTGTTTCTTCTTTTTCTCTTCCCTGTCACATCCGCGCTTCTCAAGTCACATCTGTCACACCTGCGCGTCCCCAAACAATGTCACAAATCCTGCTCTATTTCAAACTCATGTCTATCCTCATTGCCCAACATTTCAACAAAAGAAGTCAAAATTTACAAATCTTGGCTTTGACGACTTACAACTCAGAACCACCTCACTCATGCACAAATCTGAATACTCAAAACTCAACCACTATTGATTAAATCTTTTTCTTCCTTCTTTTATTCTTTCTTCTTCTCATATTCTTTATTTCTTCTTTTTTTTCTTTTCCTCAAATCATCAATGAGACAACCAACTCAAATCAACACAAACTCCACTTCTCAAGTTCTCCTTTCTATAAGAACTGACTAGGAAGATCAGAACTTGTCGCTATCTAAACCTCATTCTTAAAAGTCTGAATTTTCATTTAAACTTCTTCCAAAAGTTATTCACCGCTGCCTGCTTGTGACTCATCTTGATTTAAAACCTGAAACTCATATTCTTGTTGATTGTCTTGTTTCATTCAGTTGCCGGATCCCTCTATGTTCATCATGTCTTAAGTCATCTACAGTAATTCTACATGGTTAAAAGCCAAATTTCCATCCAACAAACCTAATCAAAGAAATTGAGGGATCCAGAAACAACGGTTTCCAAAAGATCATTCTCAAGGCAGCTCTTGAAGCGGTACCCATTCTCTCAGATGAGAACTACTCAATTTGGAAAGATAAACTGTTGATGCTACTCAAGCTCAAAGGAATCAAGGAAGCCCTAGAGGATGACTCTAAAAATCTCAGTGCTGCGGACAAAATGGAAACCCAAGTAATTCTGCTCTCAAAAATTGATTCAATCTTTCACAAAAATGTGGTCAATCCCACCAACATCTCCTCAGCTCGACTTCTCTGGCAAACTATCAAAGAAAGATTTGCCTCTTCTCAAACCGCTAACAGAGCCCGTGTCTTCAAAAATTCCTCTATCAACAGTTCAAGCCCAATGCAATTAACCTTTTCATAACTGAAACCAAGATTTCTGTTAAATAGATGGTAAAAATAGGAATTGATCTACCCAATGACATTCTCAAATTTCCTCCGTCACTCCATTCTCTTTGGCAACAAATTATGCATTTGGATAAGGCTGTCACTGTGGACCTTGTTCTCAACCACCTTACTCAGCTGGATAATGAAATCAAAGTCATATCCAAAGAAACAAAGCTCAGCAACACAGCTCTTGTCTCTTCTGGGCCAACCAAGAACCCTGTCCCTGCTGAACTTCAATGTAGAAAGGGATATCACAATCCTCAATCCCCAGATCATCCTGAAAACAAAGGTTGGCATCTTCACAAGAATCTTTCTCCCAACTGGTGGAAGGAATATCAAGCCCGTTGGAGAGCGCAACTCAACTCTCAATCCAAGGCCAAAGAGATTGCTCACTATTTGTATCTTCTCACCACATGGATCCAAGATATCAATCCTCTAAATCAAATCATCCTTGACTCTGGGGCCTCAGCCATATGTTCCACTCTCAAAATTTCTTTACTTATCTCAATGAGCTCACTGGCAAAAACTTCATCAACACTAGGAAGAAGGGGGCTAAACTTCCTATCAAGGGTAATGAAACGGTCAAAATAACCTGTAAAGGCTCCTCTGTCTCTCTAAGCAATTGTCTCTTTTTTACAGATCTTGTGGTCAACTTGATCAGTCCTGGTGAACTTATCTCCACCAAAAAGTGCTCACTCTCCTCTTCCAAAAAATCAATTCTCTCTTTTTGCCAAATCCCAACTGGCCTTCACTGGATTCATCCACAATAATTTCTTTTTCCTTAACCCGCCTTCTTGAATTGGCAACAACAATAAGTTCTTCCACTTGTCTCTCAATAATCTGAATCTCAATTCCATCCCATCCCTACATCAATCTTTTGGACATGCCAGTATGTACCCCCTAAAAATCTATTTACTTCTTTTTCCACGCAAGCTCTCTCTGACTTTCAATGCAAAGACTGTGTCTTCTTCAAGATTTCCAAATCCCCATTCAAAATTACGTCCAGTCCATTTTCTAGGACATATGAACAACTCCACATAGACCTGATTGGACCTATCAACCCTTCTTCCCAAAACAACATGAACTACATTATGACTGTCATCAATAACTTTTTGGGTTACATCTCTGCAATACCTCTTATGCACAAGTCAGACGCCTGTCTTCAACTCAAAATCATTCTAAACCACAAGAAACAAAAACAAAAAAGATTTCCTCCTACTGTCTGCACTGATGGTGGAAGAGAATTTTCCTCCTTGGAACTCAAAGACTTTTTCAAAACCAATTTTATCCAGAACCTGATCCCTGAACCCTACCACCACAAACACAACGGTAAAGTAGAAAGAGCCAATGAAACTCTCACAGAAGCCATGAGAGCAATTCTTTGAAGCTCCAAATTACCGCTCAATCTTTGGTCCAAAGTGGCTAAGGCTGCTTCTCTTACCTTGAATCAAATCCCTGAGGCTCCCAATTCTCCCTCTCCCTATCAACATTTTACCGGCAAATCTCTTCCCACTTCATTCTTTCACCCTATTGGATCCAAGGTTGCCTATCTTGACAACAAGATTAATTGTGGCAAAAAATTCAAAGACCAAGGGCTTCCCGGTGTGGTGCTCTTTTATGGACGCGATTCAGGAAAGGGCTGCAGGCGGCGCGCTCAGCAATGGGAAGGGCTTTGTCGCAGCTAGCCGCGCTGCGGGCTCAGCAGCAGTCAGTTAGGCCCAGCAGGGGTTGGGTTGGGCTCAGCACCTGGAGACGGGAGACGACGGATTGTGCGGACCAGAAAGCTTGCGCGGATTGGAAAGCTTGCATGGATCGGAAGGCTTGCGCGGATTGGAAGGCTTGCGCGGATCGGAAGGCTCGCGCGGATAGGAAACCTTGCACGGATCGGACCACGCATCGCAAGACGCGCGGATTGGATCACGTGGGTAGGCCCCGGATATTGGAACGGGTTGTCAGGCGGACGCGCGCGGGCGGACGAACCGGGCTACGTTAATACCGAAGGGCGCGGGTAATGGCAAGGGATGCAGGGATAGGGTTGGGCTAGGGTTCTGCGGCTTAGGGTTGTATATCATCACTCTTTCTTGTTACTTGTGGTTGTACTTAGGTTAGGGTTGAGAGGGAGGACTTAAATACTTTTCTCTCAACTCCGGGTTGGAGGAGCATTGGATGATGGGAGGAAGGAAGGGAGGGGAAGGACGGGAAAAACACTTCACTTCACTTCACTTCACGGACTGGACTGCACTCTAGGATATCACTTTTCGTGGCATTGGATTGGATTGGATTGGAAAGGAAGGAATTCATCTTATTATCACTCTATCCCTTACTCTCTCTCTCTCTCTCTCTCTCTCTCTTGAATGGCTGCATCCAATCTCCTTACAGACGCTTTGATCAATAACTTCCGGAACTTGAGGACGACTTCTGGGGTGTTCCCCGTTTGGTTTCCACATCTGGGGGTCTGGCCAGGAAAGATCTTTCGTCAAAGTCTCTCAAAGGTACTCAAGGATGCTACCAACAGCCGCTTCTCTTCCTTCCTCCTCCCACGGCTTCCGCGCTACCCCATGGATTTACCCGCATATTCAACTCAACATTGCGGAAGTGGAGCGATTCATCTTGCGGTATGAAACAATCGCGGACTCTGAAGGCGTTTTGGATTTTGAGAAGGCGCGCCATGTTGTCCTGTTCATCAAGGACGAGGAAGCGCGTTGGGACGTGGAGGAGATGGGAGGCTACCTGAACCTGGATTGGCCGGAACTGAAGGAGGACATGCTGGCAAGATGGGGGAGGCGCGGTTCTTGCTTTTGGAAGGACAATCTCAAGCCATCCGCGGAATTGGGTTACAAGGCAGGCGCGCGCAACGGGACCCGGTTGCAAGGGGAAGTGGACTACGCTGAACTGGAGTACTACAGGGCAGAGTATGTTCCGGCCCCACCACCAGCAACCATCTCTTGGGCTAGCAAACTTGCGGAGGTGGCAAGGGGCCTTGAGGCCTATCTGGAGAGTATTCAGTCTCCCAGCCCTTCTGCGCCCCGCGTGTGCGCAAATGGGGAGGACATCAACCGTTGGCGGACGGGACAAAGGGACCGGACAGCGGATTCAAACACGGAATTGGTTTCCCCAGTGGGGGCTAAGAACCTGTTGGGGAAGCGGGACTCGATGGAACCGGTGCGGCCTACTGACAGGAAGCGGGCAAGGACAACGGAACAGGAAATGGATGCTCTGTGCAGACTGGGAATTGGCAAGCGGCGGACAGATCTTGCAAAGAAGGTACACGCGGCGGCGGAAGAGACAGACCACGCGTTTAAGAATCACAACCCGAGCTGGACCTCTTTGACGGCAGGGAGCGCGCATTTGGAAAGGGTAGTGGCAGCAACGGAAAGGATGGGCGCGGAATGGACAGACGGTGGGGCGGAGCGGAAGGGTCAAGTGGTCACGCGCGGTCTGGCGGGCAGGGAGCGGTCAGAAATCTCCGGAGGGGAGAACAAGGCCGCAAGAACGGCAAAGGGCGAAGGATGTTGTGTGGAGGGGGTGGGGGAGAAGAGAGCTGGGATTGAAAGGGTTTCAAAGCCTCTTTCCTCCTCCACAGTGGGTTGTTGTAAGGACGTCTGGAGGTGTTTGCTTTTGTTTGGGTTTTGCGCATGGATGGGCTCAAATTTCAAAGGATGCAGGAGGGTCTTGGCGGCGGGAGGTGCACCTAGGCGGTCTGGGACAACAATTTGCAAACAAGGTCCCTGCGGGATTGGTTGAGGCAACGCTCTGCAAATCTGGCAATGGGTGGGGCGCAGTCGGCTGAGGACAGCGGCAAAGTTGGGGGGGAGCTAGCGCGGGGTGGAAGGTTGGAGTTGGGACGCAGGACGCGGGCTCAAAAAAAAAAAAAAAAAAAAAAAAAAAAAAAAAAAAAAAAAAAATCTCTTGTTCCTTCTTATCTATTCATTCTTCCTTTTCTGTCTCCCCATGTACTCTTGCAGATACTCTCACTGGCGCGGATTTCTCACCTTCAGACTCTCACTGGCGCGGATTTCTCACCTTTTCCGATTTCTCACTGGCGCTGATCTTCTCTCTCCAAGGCGCGGATATTGCGCGCGGTTCTTATTCTTGCTCAGGGACTCACAAGCCCAAAGGCTACTCAATCGCGCACAACGATAACTACGGAAGGTGAGATGGTGGGAGATCTCTGGGGACAGAACTCAAGTTGGGGGGGGATGTGGTGCTCTTTTATGGACGCGAGTCAGGAAAGGGCTGCAGGCGGCGCGCTCAGCAATGGGAAGGGCTTTGTTGCAGATAGCCGCGCTGCGGGCTCAGCAGCAGTCAGGTAGGCCCAGCAGCGGTTGGGTTGGGCTCAGCACCTGGAGACGGGAGACAACGGATAGCCCGGACCAGAAAGCTTGCGCGGATCGGAAAGCTTGCGCGGATCGGAAAGCTAGCGCGGATCAGAAGGCTTGCGCGGATGGGAAGGCTTGCGAGGATCGGAAGGCTCGCGCGGATTGGAAAGCTTGCACGGATTGGACCGCGCATTGCAAGACGCGCGGATTGGATCACGTGGGTACGCCCCGGATATTGGAACGGGTTGTTGGGCGGACGAACCAGGCTACGTTAATACCGAAGGGCGCGGGTAATGGCGAGGGATGCAGGGATAGGGTTGGGCTAGGGTTCTGTGGCTTAGGGTTGTATATCATCACTCTTTCTTGTTACTTGTGGTTGTACTTAGGTTAGGGTTGAGAGGGAGGACTTAAATACTTTGCTCTCAACTCCGGGTTGGAGGAGCATCGGATGATGGGAGGAAGGAAGGGAGGGGAAGGACGGGAAAAACACTTCACTTCACTTCACTTCACGGACTGGACTGCACTCTAGGATATCACTTTTCGTGACATTGGATTGGATTGGATTGGAAAGGAAGGAATTCATCTTATTATCACTCTATCCCTTGCTTTCTCTCTCTCTCCCTCTCTCTCTCTTGAACGGCTGCATCCAATCTCCTTACAGAGGCTTTGATCAATAACTTCCGGAACTCGAGGACGACTTCTGGGGTGTTCCCTCTTTGGTTTCCACACCGGTACCCTTGTGGGTTATAACCCAAATTTCTTGTCATATTGAATTTTGAAACCTGACAAATTTATTATTTCCTCTAAACATGTGAAAATTCTCAAAAATAAAAATCCATCCCAGGCTCCCTCAGTCTCTTTTCCTCTTGTGGATCAGCTTCAAATTTATCTCAATGAAAATCTCCTCCTCTCCACTCTGAACTTATCTTCCCGGAATTCACCAACCAATATTGCATCTGCTGATTCCCCTATCAGAGAACAAGTCTCTACCTCATGTTTTTCTCCCAAATCTTCAAACAATTTGGAATCCAACTCTGAATCCAATCCCTCTACAGAACTTTCTGAACAACTCATCCCTGGTTACTTGCTTTGCAATTGATCAAGTTTAAATCCCCCTCAGCAGTGCGGGTATCATCACTATTATGTGCCCCGATCATACAAACAAGCTCAACAATGTTTTGACCACTTGAAACGGGAAACATCAATGGAAGCTGAACTGAACGGTATTGAAGCTTTTGGAGTATGGGAGGACTATGATGGTCCCAAACCTGACAATCCTCTCAATACTCATTGGGTTTATTGCCTCAAGGAAAACTTCCATGGCGACCCGCTTGTTTACAAGAGTCAACTGTGCGTTCAAGGTTTCAATCAAATTTACGGCTTAGACTATCAAGACACCTTCTCCCCAAAGGGAAAAGCTGCTTCCCTTCAAATCCCTCTTCTTTTTTGTTTGTTTCACTCCCTTCCCATCTCTCAGTTTGATGTGAAGAGTGCTTTTCTTCACGCCCCTTTTTCAGACAAAGTCATCATTAAAAGAACCAAAGGCTCAAATCAAAAATCTAAATTTCTCATTCTGCAAAAATCACTCTACGGTCTCAAGCAAGCCCCCGCAAACTGGTTCCAAACCCTCACTTCTTGGATCTGGGAGAAGGGGTTCCACAAATCCATTTCTGATCCCTGTTTGTATATTCATTCCGCCTCCAACTCTGTCCTTTTCTTCCACGTTGACAATCTTATCCTAGTTAGTCTCAGAGACAAGTTCCAGAAAAAATTCCTCAAACGCTTTCCAAGCTCCAGTCATCACAAACCCAGCACAATTCTGGGCATGAAATATGAGCGTACTGCAAACAAGATCCTTCTATCTCAACCCAAACATATTGAACACCAATTAGAGTAATTAAGAATGACAGATTGCAAACCATCAACAATCCCTCTCACTGCCAACATCAACCTATCTCCGGCCACCAACCAAGAACATCAAAGAATTCAAGGCTCTGAACCTAAATTACTGTTTGGCCATTTTTCTCATTAACTACATAGCCTTTCTAACTTGTCCCAATATAATCTTTGCGGTCTCCAGCCTTGCAAGATTCTACAAAAAGCCTGGAATTTGCCATTTGAGGGAAGTCAAACAATGTTGGAAGTACCTGAAAGCCACAAAAGATCTCAAACTCACCTTGCAAATCAATCATACCAACACTCAAATTCTATGCTTTAGCAATGCTACTTGGAGTGACAACTTGGATACAAGGCGCTCTCAATCTGGTCACCTTTCCCTTCCCTTCAATTTCCTCATTTCCTGGAGCAGCTATTGCCAGCGCAACGTCACTCACTCTACGACCAAAGCTGAACTGAACCCTCTGGTTGACTCCTTTCTGGAAGCCATCTGGATGATAGGTTTAGTATCCAAACTCTGGAAGACCAACATAACTCCTAGTTGCCATTTTATTGACAAAAAAGGGCTTGACAACAAGCTCAAAAAGTTTGGCTGTAACTCCAAAACTTGCCACATTGATATAAAAACCAAAGCTCTCTGAGAAGAACTCAAGCTTGGTAACCTGCTGGTCAAACTGATTCCAGCTAATGACATGAAGGCTGATGGGCTTACCAAGGCACTTCCCTTCTGCTCTCCAATCACTCTCCTTTGACTTATAAATCCATCTTTCTCTGCTCCAAATTCAGTCTTACAAGTCACTGGGGGTGTTGAATAAATTGCTATCTCCCGTCTCCTATTTTTCCTTTTCTGTTTCTTCTTGTTCTCTTCCCTGTCACATTGGCGCTTCTCAAGTCACATCTGTCACACCTGCGCGTCCCCAAACAATGTCACAAATCCTGCTCTATTTCACACTCATGTCTATCCTCATTGTCCGACATCTCAACCAAAGAAGTCACTATTTACAAATCTTGGCTTTGACGACTTACAACTCAGAACCACCTCACTCATGCACAAACCTGAATACTCAAAACTCAACCACTATCAATTAAATCTTTTTCTTCTGTCTGTTATTCTTTCTTCTTCTCATCTTCTTTATTTCTTCTTTTTTTCTTTTCCTCAAATCATCAATATGACGACCAACTCAAATCAACACAAACTCCACTTCTCAAGTTCTTCTTTCTATAAGAACTGACTAGTAAGATCAGAACTTGTTGCTATCTAAAACTCATTCTTCAAAGTCTGACTTTTCATTTGAACTTCTTCCAAAAGTTATTCCCCGCCGCCTGCTTGTGACTCATCTTGACCCAAAACCTTAAAACTCATATTCTTGTTGATTGTCTTGTTTCATTCAGTTGCCGGATCCCTCTATGTTCATCATGTCTTAAGTCATCTACAGTAATTCTATAGTAGGGACTTGAATAATGGCCAAATTTACTCTAGAAAAAAAGTATAAATAAAAAAATAAGCATTTGAGTTATCTGCTTTATTTCATCTACTGTTCTACTGCTACAAATGCAATCCAAGGCTACTGATACCTTATCCTTTTTTTTTTGGTTGCAAGTTGTTCCCTCTCCTTTTCCAGTTGTGCTTGCTGTCAATCCTTCTCCTTTTCCTCTTTTTGAAACTCTAGCTCAGCCTGTTTCAAATTCCACTCAGCATCCCATTTTTGTTGATGAGCCAAACTCTTGGCTTTCTGCTTTTGAACATCCATGGCCAGTTGATGATCCCACTTTTGCTTTTCAAAGTCAAGCTTTTTGCATTCAATTTGTGATTTGACTGTTCTTTGCAGGGGAAATGCAATGAGAATGATTTTGAAAGCAAGGATATTCAACCAGTGGAATTAAATGAATCTTGCTTCTCCATGAGTTCTTCAAACACTGAAAACTGGAAGTTTTTCTCCTCTTTTGATGACTTTTGGGATTGATATTGATGGAATTGGAGGCCTTTTGCTTACCCTTGGAAGAGGAGGTTTGAGTCTGAAAGTTGTCACTAGTGTTTGAAGGCATTCTGGGAGGCCCCATTGGCTTGAGTTTTTGGCCATTTGGAATGGATGAGTCTGTTTTTTTACAATCTAAATCAGTCAGGATTAACCAGATGGAAGAGAAAAGAGCTTGGTTCCTTATTTGAACCAATGTTGAGTGTAATGGAGAAAGAGGAGTATCTTTTTCCACATTGGCAAGGTGAATGAGATCTTCTAAACCAGGAAGAGAGCAATCCAAAGAAGGAGGGGAGGGGTCCAAGGTATGGTTTGACTCCAAAATCTTGTGGTGTCGTATTTATAACCTTGGATCAGGAGCTGCGTTGCGGGCTTTGCGCTCAGCAGTTGGGTAGGTTGGGCTCAGCATTTGGGGTTTGCGCAGTCTCAGAAGTGCCTTCTGCGGGCTCGGCAGCAGCAGATGAGGGCTCAGAGGCAGGGATTGCGGGGCTTGGCACCAGGTGCGGTTCGGGCCTACTCTGGGGGGTGCCAGGCCGCGACCCTCTTAGGGAATGCGGACCAAGTGATCGAGCCGGCCCAACCAGGCTTGCGGGTGGCTAGTCCCGAAGGCAAGGGCGGGGTTGTCAGGGGTTATACGCGCTGGGGAGGTTCGCGTGGGCATAATTGTGGACCAACTCACAGATTGGGGAATCTGAGGTTTGCGCAGGCATAAGCACAGGCTGGCTCACGGATTGCGGGATTGGCGGACGCGGGCGGATGGATAAAACCAGGGGGCCTCCAAGTAGGGCGCGGCTGAGGGCTGCACCATGAGAAGGACAAACCGGACGTACGTGATATCAAAGGGGAGGCTTTTGGACGGGGTGGTTGGTACGGGGTGGGGTTAGGGTGTAGCTAGGGTTCTATACTTGGTGTCATATTTCATCTATCTTGTTGCTTGTGGTTGTACCTAGTCTAGGGTTGAGAGGGAGGACTCAAAAATACCTTACTCTCAACTCTGGGTTGGATCATATATATATATGGTATATATCATCACCCTCTCTATTCTGAAAAATCATTGCATCCAATCTCCTTACAGACGCTTAGACCAATAAATTCCAAAACCTGAGGAGAACTTAGAGGGTTATCACCTCTCCTGTTTCCACATCTGGGGGTCTGGCCGGGAACAATCTTTTGTCTAGGTCTCTCAAAGCTAGCCAGTGCAATGTTGCCAACAACTACTCCAGGATGGAACGTTCCACCTTTGTTCCCTCTCCGGTTGGGAGCTGGCAGGCCAACACCTCCACCACCGCCCACTACTCAGTCCTGCGGTTTTGCTCCTCCTTGTTCAGAGCCTTGGGAGGGGGCTGAGGTTCCGCGACGGGTATGGCTTAGGCCGCAGAACCTCCCTCATCTCTGGTTCAAAACTGCGGATATTGGGTGCTTTCCGGAACGTTTTGAGGATATTGCAGACTCCAAACAAGCAACGGGAAAGAATAAGGTCCTTACAGTTGTTCTCTTTATCATGGAAAAGAATAAACTCCAGGATGTGGAGGATATGTCTTGCTACAAGGCTTGAGACTGGGAGAGGCTCCGGAACAAGATAATGGCAAGGTGGGGGAAGCATGAGCCCCACTTCCAGAGGCAGACTTTGAGCGGGTGGCAGCAGAGGCAATTTTGGGAGGTGGGGTGCAGACACGGAGTGATTTTTCCAAATAAAAATCTATGTTTGACCGCATCTACAGCTACCTAGAAAAGAAAAAGGTGGTAGTGGGTCAAACAGGGGCAATGAATCAGGCGTTTCTAGGCGGGCTTGCGCCGCAACTTGGTGCGCGGGTCCAGCGGTATCTATTCAAACATGGGTTGGTATTGCTGTAGAGACTCCAAGGGATAATGGGATTATTTAGAAAATAGCTTGCTGGAAGTCACTAGAAGGGGAATTTAGTTTACTACTAGTCTTGAATAGATAGAGGTAAGCTAAGGTGGTTTTGAATTTCCTGCCATTCTCAACAATAATAAGTCTGCACAATAATTTTTTTAATTAGTGGCTGGTTTCTTTGAGACTTAAAATAGGTCTCTTATCAGACCTAGATTAATTATTAATAGAGATTTTCAGGAATTGCAAGACTATTCCAGGTTGGATTGGATTAATTGCAAGCTTCCACCAATTAATAATCAAGAATTTTCGACTTTTTCTGACTATTTTTGCAATTCCAATTAAAGAATTTAAGGGTTGACTAAAAGTTGTTTAACCAGTAGGACAACCCAAAGATTGGCTTGCCCACAGGGACCTGGGCGGAAAAAAAAGCTTGGTTGGTTCTTCTTTTGTGCTCTTCCTCTTTTATGAATTCACTAATCAAAAATAAGGGGTTTTCCCTCTTAAAAATAGGTGCTGAAGAACAGGCCTTTTCTCAAGAACCCTTCTTCAAAAACACCAGGATTTGGGTCAAATGGTCAATGATAATTTCGTGTTTGATCCTTTATTTCCTTTTCACTTGATTCTGTTTCACTTATAACTGGGTACTAGGTAAGTAACTGGTCAGGCAGATGCCAAAATTCTCACACTGGGCAGAAGCCATGCTATAAAACTTGGATAGGGAAAAAGAGGCCCCTTAAATAGAAAAATACTTCCTCAGGGGATGCTCAGGGCTCCCCTGAGTGCGTTTCTGAGCCTCTCTCTGCACTGTTGAAGCACAGGAGGGTAAAGTTACATGAGACAGATCATTCTGGTGATAAAATGTGTAAATCAGGCTGAGAGATAACTGTATTTTTGAGTTCAATCTTTGAGATTCAGGATAAAATATGAGCTAAGAGATAAGAATTGTGTGATATTGAAGCTTCTGAGTGCGTATCTTGTATAAAAAATGATTCAGAAGTTGCCTGAAGCTTGAGTTAATTTTGCTGGTTGGGAAAAGCATGAAACATGCTTGGCAGCTGCAAGCCCTCTTTGGTGGCTTGAATGGTGTGACCTGCATGGGTTTTGTGGTGGAAAGTCATGTTCTGGGTGTTTTTTAGGACGCTTCTGAGCCCCTTTTATGTATAAAATGTTGCAGGAACTATCTGCATGCTGTTTCAATGTAATTAGTTTTGGAGATAAGAGGTATGGTGTTTTACCGCATGTCCCCTTGGGTAACTTGAGATTGTGGCTTTCAGGTGTTGTATGGTTGATATGATGGCAAACTGAGTATCAGAGAGCTTGAGAGGATGCTTCAGAGCTCTTATCTGGTGGTCAAAGTTCCAGAAAAGTCATGTGTACTGAGTTGTTATTGCTGGTTGGTGAGAATTAAGAGATACTTGGCTGCATGAGCCCCTACTTCTGTTGGTGCATGTGTGTGTGCTGTATGGTTGGAATGGTGGCAAACTGAGTATCAGAGTGCTTGAGAGGAAGCTTCTGAGGGCTTATCTGGTGGTTAAAGTTCCAGAAAAGTAGTGTAACTTGCTTTCATAGTACTGGTTGTAGTGTAACATTGGTACTGTTATTGTTTAAGTCCTGCTGGTATGGGGTATGTTGTTTTGTTGTGTGGTTATTTTGAGCATGATCTTTTGATTATATATTCAATTAAGACTTTTTGTTAATCAATGTGACATAATCCAGTCTGTGCCAGGTGTTGGGATGTTTTTGTGACAGGTGTTGATATGGTTGAAGGGGTTTATCTGGTGATTGATTTGGGTTTTCAGGTTGGTTTGAGTTTAGAATATAGTTTATGAGGGGTTTGGAATTTATTTAGTATTTTCTTGACTTTAATTTGATATAAGAATAATAATTAATAAGACAAAATGAGTCTTATGGCTATAGGACAGGTTTGGTTTACCACATCCCCCTCCAGACTTAATGCTGTCCACAGCATTTCCACATATAGACATCAGACTCCTCCTCCTTCTTCCTCCTTTTAATGTCTGGCTTAATAATTTTGATTTTTTTTTTATCATTATTCTTTCCTAGTTCATTAATTTTTCAGATATAGTCAAAGAAATGGGATCAAACAATTCAAAAAGTCCTATGTGGTCCGGTTGTCCCTGTCAAAATGTTGATGGTTTATCTCTAAGTTATCTTTTCTTCATTTATCTTGTTGTAATCCTTGTAGCAATTCAAAACTTCTAATTAATCTTCTTTCTTCCTCCTAGATTGTTGAATTATAGTTAGTTTCATGTGGGAAAAGTCAGGTCTCTTTATATATCTTTTGTATGGGTTATTGATTCTCTTTAGTTGGTTTTTTCAGGTTTTCTGTCTTGATCTTCCCTATCCCATTTTTTTCTATGGGTCTGGCTGGGTAATTACAGATTATATTTCCTCTTTTGTTCCTTTGTCTTCTTTTACCTTCTCCATATTCTTTGTATGGTCCTTCCTGGATAAAGACAGACTTCTTCTTTTAATTTCATCATCCATTACTGTATATTTACCCTGTTTTCATCTATTCAAGCTTGATAGATACCTTTTCCTCATATGCCTACTATAATTTCTTCATTCTTGATTTTCTGGCCAAAGGCTAATTCTTCTATCTTTTCTTTCTACCTTGACACTTCTTGAATCTTGAATTGGATCCAATTTGGATTTGAACTATTTTTGATATCTTCAGGCCCTTCTTTCTTCATAGTATTTCTTGATTCCTTGGTCCCAAGACTTGCATACTGAGCATCAAATCCTTAGTAAAGTATAACTTTTTTTAATTCCTATTATTTTTGATATGGTTTGGTTTAGTTTAGTTTAGGCAGTTTAAGGTCTTACCAAGGAACTTATTCCTTGGCCTGAGGATTGCATCAAAAATGATTATAAATTGGTTTAAGCTCATTTTTCCAGGAGCTTGAGTAAAAGATCCTGATCTTCAGACTTGATTTTCTTGGTTTTATTATTATTTTCTTTTATTAATTTTTAGTTTAGGCTGTTTAAGGTCTTACCAAGGACCACTATTCCTTTTGATAATTCTAAAGTTTATAAACTAGCTAGGCTCATTTTTTTTTTGAAATCTTGCATCAAAGGGAAACCTAAAATTTTGAATTACTTGTCTCGATCCTCTTCCCCTTCTTCCTCAGCTGAACTTGAATGGCCTTCTTCTTCCTCTGTAGGAGTTCCCTTGCTGTAAAATTTCTTTACCTGGCTTGCTGCAAACCTCCTTGAGGGTTTTGTACCATCCAGTTCTTCCAGTATATAAGGTCCTTCATTAATTTGGTTTACTACCCTGTAGGGTCCATTCCATCTATTCTTGAAGAGTAGCCCCCACTGGGATTCCAGAGTTCTGTTGTATACCAATACCAAGTCTCCTTGCTTCAGGGGTTCCCTTATTATATGAGCTAGCCTTCTACCCCAGTATTTGATTGACAGTTACCTTGATTGTTGCAGTTTTGTTCTAGCCTTTTGGATGTTCTCTTCCTTCCTAGCCAGTTGCTCTGCCCTTGCCTCCAGGAGATCTGAGGTAGTTTTTACTTGGTCCCAGTCAATTCCAAGGTAGGTTTTCATTTCTAATTCAATTGGGAGTACTGCTGGTTGGCCATATTGTAGTTCAAATGGGGAGAATACTGTTGTCCTTTTAGTGGAGATCCTGTCAGCAAAAGTTACCAATGGGAGGTATTCTTTCCACTTGGAGCCATTCTCCCCACACATTTTTACTAGTGCATCCTTAATTTCTTTGTGTCCCCTTTCTATCATTCCCTGAGCTTCTGGATAATATGGGTTTACTATCCTGAGCTTAGTAGCAACTTTCCTCATTGCCAACTGGAGCTCCTTCTTGAATTCTCCTCCTCCATCCACTGTTACTTCCTTGGGGATCCCATACCTGTATATCCATTCAGACACAAACCAAGTAGCTATGCTCCTTGAATTCAAGCTGGTAATTCCCACAGTTTCTGCCCAACCTGAGAAGTCATCTCTTGCTACCACCAAGTATTTCCACTTTCCTGCCTTCACATGGACTGCATCCATCCCCCCTCTTTGGAACAGGGTGTTTGATATGGAAGCTTTTCCCTCTTCTTTTTGCTGGAGCTTGCTTCTCCTTTGACATGATTCACAGGTTTGAACCCATTTCCTAACACTTTTCTTCATTCCTTCCCACCAAAATCTGAGTTTAACCCTCCTATATGTTTCTCCAGTTCCCCTGTGTCCCATGTCTTCATGCAAGCTCTTTAATATCTTCTTTATTCCTTCTTCTGTTGAGACCACAAGCTGGGGACCCCAAATCCCTCTTCTTTTCAGTTTTCCTTCCTCCAGGTAGAAGTTTGGTGACCTTCTTTTGATTTTCTGGAATTCCTTTTCAGTGATACCTCCAGGCCTTTTCAAGGTCCCTAGAAACTCCTTCATGTTTTTCCAGAACCCCTTTTGGACCAAATTTAAATTATGTTCTTCAATAATGTTTACTTGCTTTAACCCTAGCCCTGGGTGTGGGGTAATCCATTCTTCATCATCATCAAAGTCATTGTGACTCTCCTCCGGGTCTTCTGGTCTTCTAGACAGGCTTTCAGGCATTTTGAAAGTCTTCCCTGGTCTATGGACCAATTCAAAGGAGAATAACTGGATAAATGCAACCCATCTAGTCATTGGGTCACTGGGTAGGCTAGGGGTGTTAATCATTTATATGAGGGATTTGGCATCCACTTGAAGTTTAAAGTGCTGTCCCCATAAAGTTTTTTGGAGCTTTTTTAGTATTTTGGTAACCCCACATAATTCCAGCTTGGACTGGGAGTAATTTTTTTTCTGTTTTCAAGAATCCAACTGATTCATAGTAGACTGGCCTTGGCCTCCCATCTTGGTCTTCCTGCATTAGTACTGCCCCAGCTGCTAAGTAACTTGAGTCTACTGCTAATATAATTTTCCCAGCCCCTGGTTCATAGTCAATGCTTTTGAGCACTATATCTTCTCCCACTATTTTCTTGAGAAGGAAAAAGGCCTCCTCACTAGTGGCATCCCACTTGAATTCCACTTCTTTCCAAGTCAATTTCCTGATGGTTGCTGATAGGGCAGAGTAATTCTTGATGAACATCCTGACATAGGAACAAAGTCCCAAAAATCCTCTTGCTTCTTTCTTGCTCCTTGGTTGAGACCAGCTTTGAATCTTGTTTACTTTTTGTTCTGCTACCTTCCTCCCTTCTTGAGACACCACATGCCCCACTATGTTTAGTGCAGGGACACAGCAGGAAAACTTCTCCCCTGAGATGGTGAGTTCAGCCTCCTCAATCCTGAATAGTATTCTTTCCAGGGTTATGGCATATTCCCAGATAAACCTCCTTATTTTGGGGTTTTCCTCTAGAGTTTCTTCCTGATATCTTGATCTGGGGCCTTTGATCCCCCCATCATCTATGAATATTCCAACATGTTCTGGTATTTCTTCTTGAAGAATCCAGGTCATTTGAGCTTGGTAAACAGCTACTGAGTTGGTGCCCCCCTGAGGTAGTCTGGTGAGCTGTAATCTTCCCAAGGTAGTCTCAAAGTTAGTCATTGGTCTTGAAGTTTTGTCTAGCTCTCTTTCATCATATCCTCCCATGATGTCTCCAAGGCCATAGCATGCCCTCCCAGAGAAGGATTCTACAAATTCTTCTATCTTTGGTGGCAGACCAGCATCCTTGATGGTAACTTTTTTCAATGGTTGGAGGTCATGCACTATCCTGAGTTTTCCATTTGATTTTGCCACAGGGAAGACTGGGCTGGAGTAGCTGGAGGTGGATTGTTCATAAAGGCCAGAGCTGATCCTTTTCCTTACTAATTCTGTAAAGGCTTGCCTGACAGCTTGGGGTATTGGGATAGGTCTCTTCTGCCAGGGTTCATGAGGTATGGTGGGTATTTTGTAAGGGAGACCATAAGAGTGTTTTAGCAGTCCCCTTTCTTCTTCTGTAAAGGCAATAGCCTTTTCTCTTAAGGTCATTACATGTTGAAGAAGTTTTATTTCTTCTGATTTGAGCCATCCTTCTGGTCCTAGGTTGATCATCTTCAATCTTTCTAGGGTTATCCTAGGTGTTTGCTTAAATTCCAGGGGGTATGGCGTCAGGGGTGTTTGGTAAGGGTTCCTGGACAGAAGTGGTCTTTGGAGTGGGGGGTTGAGATCTTGGGGGATGGGCTGGTTGACTGGTCTAATTTTCTTTTCTACAGATTTGTATTTGGCTGCCATGGTCTGGGGGTCCATGGTGGGCTGTTGGCGGTTTTCTAAGATGGTTCTTTATTTTTTTTTTTATTTACCTTTTTTTTTCTAAGAAAATTTATTACTGTTATTATTGTTACCCTCTAATACCTTTTGGTTATCATTCACCTTTCTGTTATCACTCCCTCTCCCTCTTTTTTTTTTTTTTTTTTTTTTTTTTTTTTTTTTTGGAGCACGTCTGAGTTTGTCTGCAGTTTTAGGTCTTGCACGGACCCTGGTAGGTATTATTTTGAAAAAAAGGGTCTTAAGAACTAGTCTGCAGTTTTAGGTCATGCAGGGGACCCGGATGTGGCTTTGAGATAGGAATCAAAGCCTAAGGGCTTCTGCAGTTTTAGGTCTTGCAGAGGACCTTACTGAGTGCTTGAATCAAGCAGACACAAGTTTCGGGGTATTCTGCAGTTTTAAAGCTTGCAGGGGACCCGCATGGTCGCTTAATTAGATAGGCCAAGGGGGGTGTTGCGCTTAGCGGCCCTGCTATTGATCGAGTTTGGGCCCGTGCATAGACCTCCTTGGCGTTTGAGGCAGCAGCGATGTTGACTTGTCGCTTGTTTTGTACTCGGAGTCCGACTTGGACTCCGATAAGCTTGCTGGGGGGGGGGGGGGGGGCGGCGGTGGTGTCGATAAGGATTTCCTGGGGCTGGTGGTCTCGTGGTGGTGGCTGGTGGAGCGATGTCTCCTTTGTTTCCCCTTTTTTTTGGGTTAAAAGGGGGGGGGGGGGTTTGGAGATGGCATCCCTCCCTCCTCCTTCATTAACAAATTGGTGCCTCTGTATATTTTTTTTCCCTGAGCCTCATGCCCAGCCCTTCTTCCGACATCGTTATCTACCTGCGGCTCCCTGGGGCTCTGCTTCCCAGTGGTCCTGCCCCCATCCCGGATCCGCGGCTTGATTCGGAACCCCCGGCGTTATCGCCAGGGACGTTTGGGTGGTCCGGTCGACCAACCAATGGCCATCCCGCCGGGACGGCTATCCCGGTCCATAATGGCCGGGAGGCCAACCCTGTTCGTTCGTCCCCCACAGGTCCGCCTCGTTTCTTCGCTGATCGTTCCTTCCTTGCTATCTGCATTTTCTCTGACCGTTCGTTTTTTTTCTCTTTTTTTTGCATCGCATCGGTTGACCAGTCCAATCGCGCCCCGGCCCAACCTCCAACGACCAGCCGCGGTTGCCCTTTGAAGGGGAGCCGTTGGCGGCTTTTCGCAACCTCACTCGTTCCGCGGCCGTGTTCCTCCGATGCCGTGCCCAGAACATCAGGTCCGGGGTTCGGAACTGGAGGAATTGTATGCTTGTTTATATGATGCCGAGCGTGTGCTCGCGCTTTTCGGTCCGAGGTGAGCTCTCTTTTTCTTCTCTTTTTCTTCTCTTTTTTTTTTTTTTTTTTTTTTTTTTTTTTTTTTTTTTTTTTTATATTACACCTTCTCATTACGTCGCTCTCTTCTTTGGTTTAAAGCAACGAGGAGCGACGCAAATGAATTCAGGTGCGTCTCTCTTTTTTTTTTTTTTTTTTTTTTCTCTTTTTTTTTTTGACGATTCGCTGGCGGCGGCGATGCCGCGAAAAGCCGCAATCGTGATTGCTCAAGCCGCGATTGCGTTCGCTTTGACCATGGTCGGATGGCCGACGCATGTAGATCGCGATTGCAGTCCCCCAGGTTGCAGGAAGGGGTGGGTTGGAGGCAGCTTGATATCAATGGTCGCGACCATTGCCGCGATGAGGAGTTTTCTCTTTTTTTTTTTTTTTTTTTTTTTTTTTTTTTTTTTTTTTTTTTTTTTTTTTTTTTTTTTTTAAGAAACCGATTAAATGATAGCGAGATCGAGCCTTCTGCTTGAGTGGGGCCCGGCCATTGGTGTTGCTGTCAAACCGATTTGGTCCCATCTTCTTTTCGATTTTTTTATCTTGCTTTGTTGCGACGAGGATTGTCGTTCCCGCCCGACAGTTGCTTGCCATGACCCTTTCGCGCCTATGAAAGGGGCCAAATGGGGGGACTTCTCTCCCCATCTTCCTTCCCAGAAAAAGGAATTGACCCTCGCTCCCTCTCCTCTAGGTCCTATCTGCCGCCAGTCCATGGCTTGTCCGCCAGTCGATACTTGCCCTGTCGCGGCTGCTTCCGGTTAAAACGAATCCGGTGAAAAAACGACTGGAGTGTTTGCCGAAGTTGGTGTGATTATGAGCACATACATTTTTTTGGTATCGGGATTGCTGTTGCCCTTTTTTTTTTTTTTTTTTTTTGTTGGAGGTACCAACAATATCACTGATAGCCCCCTTTTTCTTATAGGATTTTTATGGTTTTTTTTTTTATCCATGCTTCGATGGCGAGCGACTCGCCGGGATTAATCGCCCTTCCGCGTATTGCTCGCGAATAACCTGCCAATTGCCCTTTTCGACGTTTTTTTTTTTTTTTTGTTTTTTTTTTAATCTTGGAGAAAGGATACTATTAATTCTTTTTTTTTGTAGGTGCTTTTCTAGGAATAATAAGGAATAAAATTAAGATGGTAAGTTTGATATCTATTCATGTTTTGAGGAGGGATTACTGATCTCTCTCTTTTTCTTTTTTTTAGGATTTTTTTTGTATATATGTTTTTTTGGATTTATTTTATGATTTTTACAGTTTTTCCGGTGATTGGTGATAGAGAGAGAGAGATCTGGTATAGCAAGTATGGTGAGCATTCATTATGTATATTTTTTTGTTGGAGGTACCAACAGTATCACTGATACCCCCTTTTTTATTTTTTATAGGATTTTTATGAATTTTTTTTTGCTTTTATTTTGTGATCTTGATGGTTTTTCTAGGATTGATGGTAGGAGAAAGATTTGATCCTAAAAAAAGTGGTGAGTATATTTTTCTTTTTTTTTTTTTCTTCTTTTTTTTTTTTTTTTTTTTTGGAAGTAAAAAAGAGTGAAAAAGATCACTGATACCTCTGTTTTTTCTTTTTTTTTAGTATATAGATATTTATTATTCTTGTGGAAATGACATCAGCTTCAATGTGGAAAAACTTACAATAAATATTACAGTGGTGGTGCTGCCCACCCTTTCCCTCAGCTCACCAAAAGAAACTGGAGGCTTACTTCTTCATCAATCTTAATAAAATAGGAGAAGGGACTTACTCCTCCAAATACCCCAACCATTTGATGTGGTCTGGTATTACCTGGTACATTACAACCAAACATTTCATCCAATCCTTGGCCCATTCTTCACCATAGTACAAGCTCACCCAATGACCCAAGGAACTCTTCCATAATGAGATGGCCAATCCCCATCAATCAGAAGAACATTAGTGGCTTGGGTATTGAGTAACTCAATAAATTCAGAGTTTTCCAAGCCTGCTCCAGGTAACTCCTCCCAGTTTTCTCCCTCCATGTCTTCAAGGTTGGTCCAGAACCCTCCAAACAATCTTTGAAAATTTTCCTGGTTCTCTTCAGCTTCCATTTTATCAAGGAGATCATTCCAGGTCCTGTCAATTGGTTCTTCTGCATAGATTGATGGGGTAAGAATATTATTTTCCCAAGGATCTGGCAAGCCTTCCAAGTTCATTTCAGGTATATCCTGTCCACTGGTCCAATCTTCTTCCTGGTATTCTTGGGCCTCCAGATTTGCTGTGATGTTGTTCATCCCCAGTGGTCTTGTTGGTGGTATCCTGCTTGATTTGGTGAACAGATTGTGATGCATAACCTCTCCCATTCTGCTATTTCATAGCTTAAGACTTCTCCTTTATGCTTGGATAACTCCAACCTGACTTTATGATCCACCAAGAAGGGTCTTCCCAGCACTGTATGCATTGATCCTTTGGCTATGAAGAAGTGAGCAGATTTGGGTTCCCCAGGAGTTATCTCAAACATTTTTCTTTCAGCCAAACCAATTAGTGGAGTTGAGTGGCCTCCAATTCCTGTAACCCTCATGAATAATTTCCTGGACACCAAGCCTGCCTGGATTGCCACATGTTCAGGTATGACATTTAATTCAGCACCAGTATCCACCAGGGCCTTTATCTTTTTTCCTTTTATCCAAATGTCTATGAATCCCAATGGGCAAGCACAGGTAACATTGCTGCTAATGGAACTTGGGTATTCTTCATCAGAATAGTCTTCAAAATGGTGTTGAAATCCATTAATCGTATTATTGTTTTTGCTTGCTGATGATTTAGAGGCTTTCTTCAAGTCCAAGGTTCCTTCAAGGGTTATATCTTTTAGATGCTGGAAGAAATTTGGTGCAACTGAAAGGAGCTTCTCCAAGGTAAGGTTAAAGCTTTGTTTTAATATTTTCTTCTTCAGGCTATCTTTAATCTTGGTTCCTCCTTCAGTATATACTGGTTCTGATTTTTCCTTGTTCACTTCCACAGGCTCAGTTTCAGGTTTCTTCACAGGTTCTTCTGGGGGTCTTCTTCTTCATCTGAGTCCTGTCCATCCTCCTGAACCCATGCTCCTGGATAACTTACTCTTCTCTTCCTGGATCCAACCTCCTTGGCTGGTTCATTCTTTGGCTCTGGGTGGTCTTGGTTTACTGGTTTGGAACCTCCTTGGGACTTGTCAGCCAATCTCTGGGACTTCCTCATTCCCCATTGGACCTGGGATTCCTTCACATTGACTTCTGGTGGTGTCCAAGCTTCCCAATTTTAAATCTCAAAGAATGCTGCAACATTGGATGGTTCCTCCTTCTTCTGGGGTTCTTCAACCTTAAGGCTCTTTTGGTTTCCTGAAAACTTCTTCACTTGGTCTCTGGCTGTTTCCTGGGTACTCAGTGGTACTGGTTCCCCATTTGGATAGAAGAAACTGGATCCTTGCTTGAACACTCTCCTGTTCTTGAGGTCCTCTGAGAGATCTGGACAGGTGAACTGGGTATGGTACTCATCCTTGCAGTAGTTGCATCTGACTGGCCATCTGGGTCCTGCATTGATAACTGGGGGTCTGAAGTTTGGTGCCATTCCTTGGTTGGTCCTTTCAAGATGTGGTGGTGCCTGCTTCTGATTTAAGGCCATGGTGAGCTTGGTGATTTCTTCTTTCATTTTTAAGAGTTCATCCATTCCTGCTTGCTGAAACTTGACTTCTTTCTTGGTTTCCACTGGGTTCTTGATGATAGGTCTGGGTGATTCTTCTTCATCCACATCCTATAAGGCCAAAGTCATTTCCACAAATTCCTTCAAGGTTTCCAGGCCAGGGGGAAGGTATCTTCCATCCCTTGCAATCTTGATTCTACCTGCATGGGATAATTCTCTGTTAACCTCCCTCCTAAGATCAGTGGACAAGGCTTTCCAGAGGTTCTCTCCACTTTCCCAGTTGGTGTTGTAATACCCCATCCTAATGAAATAGAGTACCATCTCCTCATAATTACCAATAAACTTTTGGAAGTCCTGTTTGGTCTTGATTGCTCCCTGATCTTGATTAAGTCTGAGCAATCTAGGTATGGATTCCTCATTAAACCTTCTATGGGTGGTAGCTGTGCCCCATTTCCTCTTCAACTCCTTCTTCAAAAGGTCCCAATCTCCATATTCATGTCCTTCCATATCCTCAATAGATTCTCTAATCTTTTTGCCTTGGACTAAAAAAGTTAATTGCAGAGCTATATCTATTCCTCCTGCCTTCTGAATTCTAGCCAGTTTCTCAATTCTTTTAATAAATTTTTCCACCTCTGTTCCATCAAATTTGATGTCTACCTTTTTTCCATCTAATAAAACTCCATTTTGTTCATCATTCTTGATGATTGAATTATCCTGGGTTGGTCCTCTGGCTGGGATTCTTTCAGTGTACTGGCTCTTTATTGCTTTTCTTCTTTCCTCTCTAGGTTGAGAAAAAATTTTTATTCATGGAATGATGGAGGGGGCTTCTGATTCTTCAGTGGTCCTTGTTTGAATTCTTTCAAGTGGTGATCTTGGGGTGGAGGTTTGAAATATGTTTCTTTGTTGAGTATAAGGAGTTTCTGGGATGCCTTGTGCTGTTCTTTCTTCAAGGATTTGGTTTAGGACTTTGGAAATGTTGGCAAAATTCTCTCTCATTCCTGATGCCATGTCTTGCTGATTTTGAATTCTCTCCTGGTCTTCATCTGGTTTTTCTTGAGGTCCACTGGATAGTTTGATTTTGTCTTTCAGTTCTTGCTGAAAACTTAATATCATGAATTTCAAACTAGGACCGACAGAGACTTTTTAAGGAACAACAATACAACGCGTAAGACATAGGGATTGACAGCCAGGAAAGAGTGAGAAGGGTCTTACCAAGAGGAGGACGACAATAATGAAAAGAGAATAGAAACGGAAGGACGAGATTGTGAAAGAATGGAGGGAAAATGAAGTGCGGAGAGGAGAGAACTGGACAGAGGAGTTAGGACGCATTTCACAGAAAAAAAAGGTAGAGGTTGCCTCACAGCTGGACAAAAGGATGAGTTGACAGTCGAGAAATAACTGGTTGTTGTTATTGCGGAGGTTGACTGACTGTTGAGTGGAGATAAAATGAGTTGAGGAAAGGATTGAGGATTGTTGGTGTGATGACTGAGAAGTGATGGTTGATGGTGGATAAAGGAAGGAATATGTTGGAGAGGTGAGGAGCGGAGGAGAAAAGAAGAATGTTGAATAGCTGGGGAGAGATTTGAAGTGGGAGAGGAGAAGGTGGCCAAGTGCGAGGACCAGCCAAGGGACAAAGCTGAGCGGACAATGGTGGATGAGGACAAAGGGGACCACTCTTCCCGGGGGCAGTCGGGGAAGTCTGGCTTGAGCCTGTGCGGGGAAACGGAGAGAAGCGGGGAAGTGGTTTAAGCAATTGTCAACTCAACACACCGCCCTGTTCAGTTGTGAGGCGCTAAGACAAAGGAGGTGAGATTCGAGACCAAGGGTTTAATCGCCGGCTTGGTCAATGGGTCGGCAAGCATTTCATAGGAAGGAATGAGGTTGGTGATTACGTTTTTGGCTTCGTGGTGTTCTCTCAGTAACTTGATCTGTGTGTCTACATGCTTCAGAGCACTGTGATGGGAGCAAAAATTGACCAAGTTGTTGACTGCCTTGTTGTCAATGTTAAAGCAGTGAGATAGCTGGATGCGAGGATTCAGGTCGTGAAGAAGGTTTTTGAGCCATAGCTTCTCTTGGGCCACTGACACCAACGCCTTCAGCTCACCCTCAGTGGAAGAAAGTGATATGGATGGTTGAATCTTGCTGTTCCATGATACCGGGCAGCCGTACAAGAGGACAATGAAACCCGTGTGACTTCTACGAGTTTTGGTGTCGTTGCCGCCGTCAGAGTCACTGAAGCATTCAATGTCGTATTTGAAGTTGCTTGATTTGAGTCTGAGGGCAAGGTTCTTGGTGTGGTTGAGATATTGCCAAACATGTCTGGCTTCCAGCCAGTGTTGAATACCGGGCTTGTTGTTGTGTCAAGAGAGGGAGGATACGGAGTAGGCCAAGTCAGGACAAGTCCTGCTGGCTATGAAGTTGAGGAAGCCCGTAGACGACCGAAAGTTGATATTGAGCTTGAGGAATTTGTGATGTTCTTCATCGGACGCTTGAACAAGATGAGAGTTGGGAGTCATGGGAGTACTGATTGGTTTGGATTCAAGCAGACCTAGTTCTTCTAGAGCGTAGTCAATGTGTTTTGGCTGTAGAAGACCCTGTCCGTGGGCAGTATTGACAAGCTGATTTCCAAGGATTTTGTGGAGGGGACCTTCATGAGAGATGGAGAATTGAGATTTGAGTCAATTGCAGAATTCGTCAGACTTTCCAAGTACAATCAGGTTGTCAACGTAGACAAAGACAAAGATGGAATGGTCGTTACTGATGTAAAGGCAGGGGTCCGCACTTGAGGCGTTGAAGCCCTCGGATATTATCCAAGCCCGCAATGTGTCAAACCAGCTTTTGGGAGCCTGCTTTAGGCCGTACAGTGCCTTTTTGAGTTTGAAATAAGGAAAGGGTGAGAAGTATCCGTCGGGGCGCTTGATGTAGACGTCCTTGTCAAGTGGGGCGTGCAGAAAAGGGGATTTGATATCCAATTGACGTATTTTGAGAGAATGATGAAAGGCATAGATTAGGAGAGCGCAAAGGGTGACGATTGATCCGGTGGGAGCATAGATTTCCCCATAATTTCAGAATGGCCTTTGCTTGAAGCCTTGGACGCACAGTCTTGATTTGAAGAGAGAGTTGGAGCCGTCGGGTTGTTCCTTTAGTTGATAGACCCAGATGGTGGATAGCGCCTGCTTTCCGTCTGGTAGGACGCGACATCCTTCCCAGACCTTGAGTAGGTCAATGCCATCTAATTCAACTTTCATGGAATCCAACCATTTGATTCGATCGGGGCTCTTCTCTACGTCTTTGTAGCACTTAGGGATGGATCGCATGAGGAATCCGTATCACTGAGGATGTTGAATTTTTGAGCGATCGCGCAGGTTGTGTGCATTGTTAGGTACCAGGAGGTTGGAGACCTGCTCAACGTCAGATGTGTTGGAGTCGGATTCAGGGATGGAGTCATTCTCAGAGGGTTGAAGCGCCGGAGTTGGTGAGATGGAAGGGGACAGTTCAGGAGAGGATGAGAGACAATTCTGAGGTGGAGGATCAGGTGGTGATGGATTTTTGGAGAGAGAGGAAATGAGAAGGTGACATAAAGGATCATGGAGAAGTGAATCAAAGGGGGAATCAGGAGAGGAGGAGGAGGCATTGTTGAATTTTATGTTTTCAAAAATTTTAACATGTTTGCTACGGACAATGGAGCCCAGTTCGGGACAAAAAATTCAATAGGAGTTTAAGTTGAGGTCGAATCCAACAAGGATCCCCTCTATGCCCTTTTCTTCAAATTTGGAGAGTTTGGGATTATTGTTGAGGACAATGGTCTTGGAGCCAAGAGTTCGGAATAGATTCAGTTTTGGACTCTTGTCCTGCCACAATTCAAACGGAGATATTTTGCAGTTAATGGAAGGTATGGAGTTGAGGATCTTGCACACACTGACAGTGATTTCATCCCATAGAGAGAGAGGAATGGAAATATCGATCATTGACGTTCTGGCAGCCTCAACAAGAGTTCTATTTCCCCGTTTGGCCACCGGGTTATGCTGAGGAGTGTAGGGTTTGGAGGTAGTGTGAAGAACGCCATTGTCTTTGAGAAAGGATGAGAGACGAGAGTTAAGAAACTCACCGCCATTTTCAGAGTGAAATATCTTCAGCATTCTGTCAAGGCGGTTTGAGTGCAATTTTATGAAACTGATGATCTCCTTGGGGACGTCCGACTTGAGTTTGATGGGGATGAAAGTCTTGTACTTGGAGAAATTGTTGGTGAGGAGCAGAAAGTATCGACAACCGGATTTGGAGATGGGATTGATGGGACCGCATACGTCGGCGTGGATCATTTCAAATGGACGAGAGCTCGGAGGGATGTGGCTTTTGAAAGGTAGGCGATGGATTTTTCCTTTGGCGCAGGAGGTGCAGGCATCATCGTCCCATTTCAGATTTGGGAAAGAGGTGGAGAGGAGTTTTGCTTGTTCGCGATGAACATGGCCAAAATGTTTGAGAATGGCGGACATGGAGAGGAAGGTGTAGCCATCAGAGGGGTTTGGCATTGATTCTTCAACGTGGAGGAGATTGTCATTAATTTGGCCTGAGATGATTAGCTTTCCTTCGAAAAACACACCAAAGCCCTTGGGACCCAATCGAGTGAGTGAGCACCCTTTCTGGATGAGTTGGCCTAGCAAGATTAGATTAACTGCCAGGTTGGGTACCAAAAGTGAGTTGGTGAGGGTAAGAGATGCTGTTTTGGTGTGAATGGTCGCGTCTCCAGTTCCTTGGGACATGATGGAGGCATTGGGCTTCCCGGTATTCACTTTGGTATGGTCATCCTTGAGCCAGTTGAAGTAATTGGGGTTGTTGAACATGTGGTTGGAGGCACCTGAGTTGAGGAGAAGGGAAGCGGGGTCGATGCGATGGAAATTGGCCGCAGCAAAGATATACGCCAGATTTGCAGAGGCTTTGGGGTTAGAGGTGGACTGCAATGGAGGCTTAGAGGAGGAATTTTTGCTTGATGCGTTGTAGTTGGGTTGTAAGTGAGGGTACAAGGCAAAGCACTTGTTCTTTGGGTGGTAGGCTTGGGGATTGTGCCAGTTGGGCTTGCATCTAAGTGGTTCCTGATTTGCCAGTAGAGCCAAAGCGTACGTTCCGGCGGCTACTTTGTTTTTGATCTGATTTAGATGTCTGAGGACTAGATCTCCGTTGATCTTCGCTTCTCCAAGGGAGTGAGTTATGGTGGTCTTTAGGTGTTCGAGCTGCAGAGGAAATTTGTATAGAATTAGGTAGGCGACTATATCTTCATCCATCTTTATTCCAATTTTGGAGATATGAAGTAAACAGGATCGCACGTCCGTGATGAATTTTTCTACGTTTTTAGGATCAAAAGCGAGCTTAAGAAAGTTGAAGAAGATTCGAGATCTGTTTGCAGTCTGAGAGGAAGCGTAAAATTTGTTAATAGATCTCCAGAGGGCCACTCCATTCAGAGCGTCGGTATCCTTGACACAATTGATGTAGGTTTGATTGTCAAGTTTTGCCAGGATGTAGCCAGCAATTTCCAGGTTTACTTTGGGGGGGCATTCTTTGTTGCACTTGTTGTTAAGCCATTGGGCAATTCCTTTCAGGGAGAAGATGGTGGTCAATTTGGATCGCCACAGGGAGAAGTTGGATTTGTTGAGATTGGGGATGGAGTCCGTTAAAGTTCGGAGTAACGAGGAGTTTGAATCCGTTGGTCCAGTTTGGTCCATGATTACCGGGTTAGTTTGGTTGTAGCGGTGTTTCGTCTTTTAACCGTTGTGGTGTCATTATATAGCCTCGGGTCGGGGACTGCGTCGCAGCCTGGGGGCTCAGCATCTGGTAGGTTAGGCTCAGCAGTTGGGGTGCGCCGGTTCTCAGCAGTAGCCGCTGCGGGTTCAGCAGCAGCCGCTGCGGGCTCAGCAGTAGGCGCGGCGGGATCGAGCACGCGACTGCGGGCCGGGCCTGACTAAGGGAGGCGGGCCCCGACCCGCTTGGATGTCCGACTCATGGATGGAGCCGGGCCGACCGGGTTCTCGGAGCGGCTAGTCGGGGAAGGAAGAAGCAGGGCGACAGCGGGGCTATATGCGTGGCAGCCGCGCGCAAGCGCGGGCCGGCCACGGGACGGGAAATTCACGACGGCGCGTCGGGTGGATGCGCGCAAGCGCGGTGGATCTTGGGTATCGCGCGGCGGAGGGCCGCGCCACGAAAAGACGAACCGGATGCGCGTAATGACAGGCGAGCTGGCGGGGGTAGGGTATGGGTATGGGTTTAGGGATGGGTTAGGGTTCTGGGTCTAGGTTTCCTTCTTCATGGTTGTCAGTCTGTCTTTGTGCTTGTGCTTAGGTTAGGGTTGAGGGGGAGGGCTCAAACACCCTTCCCCTCGACTTCGGGTTGTAGGGGGGGCAGCATCCTGGCATCCATCAATCCACATCTCATTCTCTCTCTCTCTCTCTCGGAGTAAAAGGAAGGAAGCATTCTTGGTCTTACAGACGCTAGAACCATCGATCCCGTAACTAGGGACAACTTCGTGAGGACAACCTCTAAAGTTTCCACATCTGGGGGTCTGGCCGGGAACTTTTGATCCGTTCTCAGTCTCTTGAAGATTACGCAGAATGCTACCGACAACCACTCCGGGATCCAATGCTCCCCTTCCCTACCCTCCACGCCCGACTCCCGTCTCTGCTGCTCAACCCCCTCCGCCACCGTCCGCTCATGCTCCTAGAGTTAGCGGGTTCGCTCCTCCCTCGGAAGGGTCGTCGGACATGGCGGTAGAGGCCCCTCGCCGCGTTTGGTTGAGGCCGAGGGATTTCCCCCATCTTCGGTTCAGTACTTCGGATGTTGAGCGGTTCCTTTCTAGGTTCGAAGGGATCGCGGACTCGGAGGGCGCGTCGGGCGCAGATAAGGTTCGGACTATCGTGCTGTTCATTACCGAGGAGGAGAAGCTGCGGGACGTGGAAGAAATGGTTGGATACAAGAGGCAAGACTGGGGGAAGTTGAAAAGCGAGATGTTGGCGAGGTGGGGAAAGCGTGAACCTCGGTTTCGGGAAAGCGACTTCGATCGAGCTGCGGAGGAGGTGATCGAGAATGGCGGGGTGCGATCGCGCGAAGGATTAGTGGAATATATGTCAAGGTTCGAGCGAATCTACGGGTACCTTGCAAAGAACGAGGTCGTCGCGGGTCAGACGGGTGCCATGAAGCGGGCTTTCCTGGGGGGTCTCGCGCCCCAGCTTCGTTCCAGGGTGCAACAATACCTGTACGACCACGGCCTGGTTAAGAGGTGGTTGGATGGGAGCGTCGCGATTCTCCCCGATCTTTCGGTTATCCGTCAAGCCGTGGAAAGCGAAATCGATCTGGACGAGCTCATCGCGGATACGGCACGAACGTACCCGTCTTCCTCCAAGAAATCGGTCATGATCTCGGCACCGGCCCCCGACCAAACTTCGGCCGCGCGGCCGTCGACGCCCTCTCATGTCGGACTTTCCCAGCAGCCTCCGGGACCATCAGTTGGGGAGATAACGGAGATTCTGCGGGACATAAGGGTTTTCCTCAACCGGACACCGGCTCCTACAGCTCCGGCAGCCGTACCGTTTCCGGCGGCTCCTTCTCAACCGCGCGCGGTGCCGCCTCACATGGCGGAAGGGTTCCAGCCTCCTAGCGGATCATCCGGATCGTACGGGTCGCCGCAATGTTCATATTGCGGGGTGAGAGGGCACTGGAAGTCAGTTTGTGAGGATCTCACTCGGGACATGGACGAAGGGCTTGTTCGCGCATCCGGGATGACGTACATATTTCCGACGGGTGAATCGGTGGATCTGACTAAGGACAAGCCGCCACCAATGGTGCAAGTGCGGGAAAGAGCGAAGGCTAAGACCGAGACTGCTCGGGTCTCGCTCGGGATTGTCACGGCGCCCGGGACATGGGTAGCTCCGAGAGTGGAGGCCGAAGTCAGGGCGTTGGCGACGAATGAGCGCATTGCGATGGATGTCGACGAGCGATCAACGGCTTCAAAGCCAGTCGCGCGAGTGCCGATTTCGGACGGGCCGTCCTCTAATCCCGTGGGAAAGAAGAAGGCCGCGGACATCGTCCGGAGGGTAATGGGGAACAACTCACCAATACCCCTGACCCTACGAGAGCTAGCGGCAGTGTCCCCCGCGGTCGTCGACAAGATGGTCCAGGCCTTGAAAGATTGCGGTCAGGGTCGGGTGCCGACAACGGTTCAGCGGGTTAACGTGGCGGAGGAGGAAATGGATCCCGAGCCATGCCGGTCGAAGTCGGTATCCGTCCCGCTTGCTTATGTCGCGATGACCATCGCCGGGCGGAAGGTGTGGGCGATGGTGGATAGCGGGTCGATGGTCAACCTGCTCCCATCAAGGTTAGTGGACGAGCTCGGCCTGGTGCGGAGGAAGTGTGCGATGGGTCTTCGGGCGTTAAATGGCGGGGAATGTCGCGTGGACGGGGTAGTAGAGGCGGAGGAGGTGGAAGTCGCCAAGGTCTGTAAGCCTCTGTCATTTCTCTCAGTGGAGTGCGGAGACGTGATTCTAGGATGGCCATTCATGTTTGGGTTCCGAGCCCAAATGGCCTTCAACGCCGAGGAAGGAACGGAGGCGCTGACCGTCGAAGACTCGCTCGGAGCACGGTTTGAGACGACGATCTGCGATCACGGGAGAGGGAAATGGGTACAGGACCCAATGTCTGGCGGCAACAAAGAGTCCGGCGCGGGGGTTGACCGTAAGGGTTACTCTGCGGAGGATTTTTCCTAGTTGGCCGCGGGAACCGTGCGGAGCAGGCTCCGGCTCTGCACGGGCAGCCAACAGATGAGGGGCAAGCGGGGGAGGGCGCGCGTGGGGCGCAGGTGCCAGAAGTAAGTCCCATTCCTCAGTATGCATCGCCGGAAGGCGCTACGCTTCGAAAACCCTATCATCGTGCCACAGTCGTGAGCAAAGGCAAAAGCCCCGGTCTGGTCATTACTAGGACTTACGACGGCGACGATCGGGTCTGGATGGCGCGGTGCAATGCGGGCAAGTACAAACCGGTAGCGCGGAAAGTCCGGCCGCGGAACAAGCCAATGCCTCAGGGGCTCAACGGACCCTTACAACCGATTGCGTGGTCCCGCGACCCGTGGGAGACGCCCCTTAGGAAGAATGGATGGGTAACGCGGTCGGCGCGAATCACGGACGAGCGGGTGGGCGCCCTTAACTTCGGACCAACGGGATGGCTGAGTGCGGAGGAGATGGATCTGCTGGTATCGGTATTGGTAATAAGGGAGAAGGCACTTGCTTTTGGACCGGACGAGCGCGGGTTGTTGAGAAGTGAGATTGGGGACCCTTACGTTATTCCCACTGTCCCTCACGAACCGTGGCAAATCAAGCCGATTCCGATCCCCCGTACCGTTTGGGAGCCCTTTCTGGAGCTGGTGCGGGAGCGCGTGAGGACGGGGCTTTACGAGCAATCCGCGTCAAGCTACTCGAGTCCTATCTTCGCGGTCGTTAAGCAGGACAGGAAGTCGCTAAGGATTGTTCACGACCTTCAGAGGCTAAATTCGTTCACTATTCGCGACGCGGGGCTTCCCCCGCGTGTTGAAGAATTTCTGGAGTCGATGGCCGGGCGCGCTTGCTACGGGCTGGTGGACGTGATGGGGGGATATGACCAGCGAGAACTCCACCCTGACTCGCGGCCACTGACGGCGTTTGAAACCGGGCTAGGAAGGATGCAGCTGACGCGGCTACCGCAAGGTGCAACCAACTCAGTGGCGGTATACCAAGCCCAAATGACCTGGATACTACGCGACGACCTTCCGGAAGGCGTGCAGATCTTCATCGACGACGCTGGCATTAAAGGCCCCAGAACGGACTACGAGGGCGCGGTCTTAGAGGATGCACCCGCGATCCGGCGATTCATCTGGGAATACGCGGAAACTCTGGAACGAGTCCTCTTCCGAATTGAGGAGGCAGGCCTTACTGTGTCCGGGAAAAAGTTGGCGGTCTGCGTTCCGGCGCTCGAAGTACTGGGGCATGTCGTGGCCTACGACGGGAGGCAAATAGCGGAGAAGAAGCGGAATAAGGTTCTTGAATGGCCGACCCCTCGGACAGTGTTGCACGTCCTGCAGTTTCTGGGGTTGTGCAGCTACGTCCGCATGTTCATCGAGCGGTTCGCGGAAGTAGCGAGCCCAATGCGGGCATTGACGCGTAAGGGGGCGGAGTGGAAGTGGACCGAGGGATGCGATGCCGCTTTCGCGAAGCTCAAGGAAATCGTGGGGCGCGACATCGTCCTTCGGAACCTCAATTACGACGCCGGAGGGATACGCCTGGCGGTCGACTCTAGCGATCTCGGCGCGGGGGGGGGGTCTTGACACAGGAGGAGGACGGAAAAGATAGGCCGGTGCTCTACAAATCGGTCACCTTTACCGCGACAGAGAGTCGGTATTCGCAGCCGAAGCTGGAACTGTGCGGTGTCACCAAGATCGTACGGCGGTTGCAGCACCTTTTGTGGGGCGTGCACTTCGAGCTCTTGGTTGACGCGGAGGCCTTGGCGCGAATGATCAACTCACCGACGCTGCCAAACGCGCCCATGACCAGGTGGGTAGCGTTCCTCCAGTTATTCTCCTTTGACGTGGTGCACATCCCAGGAAAGGCGTTCACGATGCCGGACGCGCTGTCGCGGTACCCGCGGGACGACCCATGCGAGGGGGCGGAACCTTTGGACGTGGAAGCTCCGGTCGTTTGGGTAGCAAAGACGGAGGCGTCGGTTTGTCTTCCGTTGCGTCAGTCGGGACGTTACGCGGTCTTGTGCTCTTATTTGCAGGATCTCCGGTTCCCCGAGGGCACGACGGAAACGGTCACCCAATGGGTGAGGCGAAACCTTCTGAACTTCTTCTTACAGGACGGTCAGCTATGGCGGCGGAGCGGCTCCGTGCCTCTTGTTGTCGCTGTTATAATTATGGCCAGCAATTAGCTTAGGCAAATGAGCAGTATTTAAAGCAAAAGAAATGCTGGACACTGTGTGTCAATAAAGGCTAATGGGGCTCTCACAATGGGGCAATATGTTGGATGAATTCGATTGGATGATGAATGAATGATGGAAAACAGCAGGGAGAAGAGCTCCTTAAGTACAAAAGATTGGCCTCTTGTGAGCCCATGATACAACAAGCCAAAAGGCAAATTTTCCGCCCCAAAAGAGCTCTACAGGCTCTACAAGCCTTGTTACTTGGTTTGGACTACATCAGCCCACATGGCATCAGTCCCTGAACCCTTACGACCAGCCTATTCCGGTCCATTCTGGTGTTTCCACCGTTACGGGGCTGAACCAGCCCCTTTGCTGTTCAATCCCCTGGCTGGTTGTCTATTACAACCGGCCCTGATGGCCTTATTACCTCTGTTACGGGCTGGTTGCCTCATGCATCCAGCCCCTGGCCCCTCAAATGGGCCAGGTGGGACCCAGGGCTCACCTGGGTCCGGTTTCAACCTCACATGGGGGGGGGGTGTAGCCGGCGGACATGCCGCCCCCCCCCCCTCTTTCTCTCAATTCCCTGGTGGGGGCGGTCAGATCCCCTCACCAGGGGCCCTGGGGGTCGATACCCCCAGGGCGTCGTCAAGGTAAGGATGGCTGGGGGGGTGGTCAGATCCCCCCTGGCCCGTTGCTCCTCCCCCTCGGTAAAGGGGGGGGGGAGAGCGCCCCTCGTCATCTCTTCGCTACAAGGTGGGAGGGTGATCAAATCCCCCCCACCGTCCGGTCGCTACACTCGCGGCCGGCGCCGCCACCTCCCTGGGCAAGGGGGTGGTCAGGTCCCCCCTGCCCTGACCGACCGCGTCATCGCGGCCGGTCGCTGGCTGGTTCAACCCAGCCAGCCTGCCCCCTCCCCCTCGCGACGGCGAGCGAGGGGAGGGGGAGCGAGCCGGGGCCGCGAGCCCCGGCTCCGCGGCGCTGGTCGCCGGTCGCGACCAGCCGGGCCCGCGCGGCATCGCACCGCGCGGGATCCCTCGGCCGCGCAACAGCCCCGCGCGGGCCGTCGGGCCCCGCGTGGGCCGTGCCGAGGAACACAGGCGGCCCCGAACGGGCCGCGACGCGAGCAGCGGTCCCGAGCGGGCCGAAACACGGGCGGCAACCCTAATGGGCCGCCCCAAGCCCGAATTATGAGAAAAGACTACTTTTGCGGGCCAGCCCGTCTGGCCAAGTATGTCCAAAATAAACCTTGGGCCCAATTATGCCCATACAAGCCCATCTGGCCGTATTTGCCCATATACCCCATCGGGCCCGTTAGGGCCCGTGTACCAATGGGTCTATTTCACGCGTTTTGAGGCCAGTTTCCCCAAATCTATAACATCCACATGGGCCCGTATGGTCCGTGTGTGTGTCCAATGGGCCTTAGAGGCCCATTTGTGCATCCCATTTGGATTACACTTATACGTAGCACCCGCGTAAGTGCGTACGTATTTTAACACACCCCCTTAATCCAAAAGGGGTGACATCCGCATATTAGTCACAAAGCCTTGATGCTTGTTTCTGTCTAATGCCTTAGTCAAGATATCCGCAATCATTGCTCCAGTGGGCATGTACCTCAACACAATCTCTTTGCAGTTAACTGCATCGCGAATATAGTTATAGTGGACATCAATATGTTTTGTTCTTGAATGGAACACTTGGTTTTGCGCCAACGCAATGGCACTCTGGTTATCGGAATACAACAATGCAAACCCTTGTGGTTTATGTGTGTCCTCTAAGACTTTTCTCAACCATTTTGCTTCCTGTGAAGCTGCTAAGTAAGCTCTATACTCAGCCTCTGTTGATGAAAGACTTATTGCCGACACCTTCTTGGACATCCATGACACCAGATTCTTACCTAAAAAGAATACAAAACCACTTGTTGATTCCCTAGTGTTACCATCTGCCCAACTTGCATCGGAATAACCAACCAAATTAAAGTTTGCTGACTTTGTAAACAACAGTCCCAGACTGTGTGTTCCTTTAAGATACCTCATAACTCTCTTAAACGCTGACCAATGCCTCATGCTTGGCTTCTCTAAGTGTTGCGACAAGACCCCAATTGCAAACGCAATATCGGGCCTTGTACACTGCCCCAAATAATTAAGCGATCCAACAGCTGACCTGTAGTCATTCCCTGATTGAACAAACTCCAGATACTCCTCATCTGTAGACTTCTCTAAACGAATGTTTGACTGCATAGGAGTACCAAACTCCTTTGCATCCTCTAAGCCGTATTGCTTAAGAAGAGCTGCCACATAATGGTTCTGGTCTAACTTAATACCATTCTTGCTCTTGCTGACTTTCATTCCAAGCACCTGTTGCGCCAGACCAAGATCTTTTATCTTGAATTCCTTTTTGAGTGTCTCCATGACTCTCTCTTTACCATCACCAATAATGATAATGTCATCGACCCATACAAACAAAATTGCATCCTTCCTCACAAAAAGGCAAGGATCGGCCTCAGACGTCTTAAAACCAATCTCTATCAGTTTCTCACTCATGGTGTTATACCATGACCTAGCTGCTTGCTTCAATCCATACAGGGATCTACACAGCTTGAGGACATATTCCCCTTTATCTGCCGAAAGAAAAGTTCTAACACAGATTTTCTTCATGGTTTCTGGTTTAGTCTCTACTAACCATTCACGAAAACCATCAGGAATCGACATATAAACAGTCTCCTCCTCTCCAAGTTTTGCATTCAAGTATGCTGTTACAAAATCAGCTTGTCTGATTTCTTCACCCAACTCCACTGCCAGAGCAATGATGTACCTGAAGGTGGACAGCCTTCCAGTTGGTGAGAAAGTTTCTTGGTAATCAATACCCTCTCTCTGCTTGAAGCCCTGTGCAACACATCTAGCCTTGAACCTTTTCAAAACTCCGTTTGTGTCAAACTTCTTGTTTAACACCAATCGAGACCCCACAATGGTCTTTCCTTTTGGAACAGAATCCCGCTTAACCACTTCAAAGACACTATTATTCTCTAGAGAATCAAATTCCTCAAAAATAGCACTCTTCCAGTTGGCTCTCTCATCAGAATTCATAGCTTGGCCAAAGCTATTTGGGTTAACCCTGTTACCCATTTCTGAACTCAACTCCAGGACTTCATTGAGCATACACTGTTCCTGAAATGTATCTTCCTCATATCCTGCGGCAGCATAATGGGATCTCCACTCCCCGTACCTGTCAACTGGTACTCTAACCCTACCACTCCTTCTAACCGGAGGTGGAGGCTCATCAGGTTCTGATTCCACAGAATCACCTGAAGCGGGTACTGAACCCTCTTGTGGCACGTCTGCCACCTCTTCATCTTCTGGAACCACATGTTCCACAGCTTTTGCTGGTGAAATAGGTGCTAATTCTATTTCTTGTTGTGGCTTAATCACAACAACATCTTCACTCCTTTTGAGTGGAAAGGTACTTTCATCGAATTTTACATCCCTGCTACGGATAACCTTTCTTGTCCCTGGACAATAGATCCTATAAGATTTACTTATTAAATCATAGCCTACAAGTGCCCCTGTTCTGGCTCTAGGGTCTAATTTTCCGACCATTTCATTATGGTGGACACTATAATACACCAAGCAACCAATTGTTCTTAGGTGTGATGTTTTGGGGTACAACTTCCAAAACTGATAATGGGGACACTTCCCATTAACACTTACAATGTTGTGCAACAGACACACCGTACACATCAACTCAGCCCATAAGAACTTTGGCAGACCAGATTGAGACATAATAGTTCTGACTTTGTCCAGTAAAGTCCTATTCATTCTCTCAACTATTCCATTATTTTGTGGAGTACTTGCAGTAGTGACTATATGAATGATACCATAATCTTTCAACAGCCTCCCAAACTCTTTAATCACGAATTCACCCCCTCCATCGGTAATAACCCTCTTGATCTCCTTCATCAGACCATTCTGTTTCCAGACTTTGAAGATTACAGAAACCTCCTCTGTGGTCTGATCCTTAGATCGAATCGGTTTAACCCAAACATAATTAGTTGCAGTATCAACTAAATTGATGAAGTATCTTGCCCCACCAAGGGACTCTGGAGTGAATGGCCCTGCCAAATCAATGGAAAATTCCTCTCTAGGAACATCTGTGTGATCTCTACTCTTAGAGAACACATTTCTAGTCTTGGCCCCCAAGGTACAACTCTCACAGTTGCTGTCCTTTACCTTATGGCCACTTCTATTGTGAGAAACAGTGCTCAGAGCTGAGAATTTGAACAAGCTTGCACACAGAAGCTTATTCCGAACTTGTCCACTAAGAACAGTTCTCCCATTCATATCAATAACAAACCTATCTCCTTTAAGATAACGAATTTGGAAACCTTTTTTCCATAACACCCCAAGAGACACAAGGTTGTAAGGCAACTCTGGTACATAGAACACTTTATCAAAAGTAATTTGGAAACCCAGTTGATTTGCAAGAATAACTTTTCCAATTCCTTTAATCTGAATTGTTCTGCCTTTCTGACCAATATTTACAACCCCATCATAATCACTAAGATTTGAAAATAAATTTGGTTCAAAAAACATGTGATCTGTACAACCAGAATCGATCAAAACAAGAACATCCTCCTTCAATCCTCCTAGTAGGAAAGAAGCTTTATCAGTCACTGATAAGTTCTTATCTTTGAGGTTAAGATTACTCACTTCATAATCAATCAAGTCCATTTCTTGATCCTCATCGATTTTGGCCTTCTTGTTGGGACCTTCTTCCACAACAGCCTCTTCAATTGGAGCATCCAACGCCACCATTGCAACGTTTTCAGTTGTGAGATTGACCTCCTTGTCATCCCCTTCGGACTTCTTCCTTTTCTTGGCCTCCTTGCAGTCCTTAGCATAGTGACCCTTATTCTGACAATTGTAACATAAGACCTTGGACAAATCCTTTTTCGCCTTCTTGCGAGATTTTCCAGTCTTTCCAACTAGGGCTGTTCCAGAACCCCCCTTCATCTTGAATTGAAGGTCATCCTTTTCAATCCTTTTAAGCACATCCTCCTCCCCAGGAAGAGGATCCAATTGAGAAATGATTCTGACTAAGGAATCAAACTCTTTTGGCAGCTTTTGAAGGATTAAGAGTGACAAACACTCTGGATCCATGTTAAGTCCAGATGACTTGAACTTGGCTATACTAGACCTAGCCTCTGCCACAAACTGTTTACAATTCGAATATTGTAACTTGAACAGTTTATTAAAGGCTATACCCTTCTGGTGAACAGAATCACCAGCATACTTGGACTTAAGCAGCTTCCAAAGGATGCTGCCCCTCCTCCTCTCATCTTCCCTAAGAGTATCAGCAACCCATGTCACATGATTCTCATCAAGATGCCTAAGGATCAGATGGTAAGACTTCTTCTCCACTTCTGAACTGATCAGAGTGTCATCTGCATCCATAATTTCCCCACAGCAGATGTTATCCAGCTCACTATCCATAAGGACAGCCCAAGCATTATAGTTCTGACTATTCAGAACTATTTTGGTAGAGCTAACATCAGGGATATAGGACATCTTCTTGGAAAACTTGAGGTCTTTGAGGTTCTCCAAAGTAAGGTACAAAGGTCTAGATGGCTTGGAAGTAATGATGATGTTGGTACTGATAATGTGTTATAATTATGGCCAGCAATTAGCTTAGGCAAATGAGCAGTATTTAAAGCAAAAGAAATGCTGGACACTGTGTGTCAATAAAGGCTAATGGGGCTCTCACAATGGGGCAATATGTTGGATGAATTCGATTGGATGATGAATGAATGATGGAAAACAGCAGGGAGAAGAGCTCCTTAAGTACAAAAGATTGGCCTCTTGTGAGCCCATGATACAACAAGCCAAAAGGCAAATTTTCCGCCCCAAAAGAGCTCTACAGGCTCTACAAGCCTTGTTACTTGGTTTGGACTACATCAGCCCACATGGCATCAGTCCCTGAACCCTTACGACCAGCCTATTCCGGTCCATTCTGGTGTTTCCACCGTTACGGGGCTGAACCAGCCCCTTTGCTGTTCAATCCCCTGGCTGGTTGTCTATTACAACCGGCCCTGATGGCCTTATTACCTCTGTTACGGGCTGGTTGCCTCATGCATCCAGCCCCTGGCCCCTCAAATGGGCCAGGTGGGACCCAGGGCTCACCTGGGTCCGGTTTCAACCTCACATGGGGGGGGGGTGTAGCCGGCGGACATGCCGCCCCCCCCCCCTCTTTCTCTCAATTCCCTGGTGGGGGCGGTCAGATCCCCTCACCAGGGGCCCTGGGGGTCGATACCCCCAGGGCGTCGTCAAGGTAAGGATGGCTGGGGGGGTGGTCAGATCCCCCCTGGCCCGTCGCTCCTCCCCCTCGGTAAAGGGGGGGGGGAGAGCGCCCCTCGTCATCTCTTCGCTACAAGGTGGGAGGGTGATCAAATCCCCCCCACCGTCCGGTCGCTACACTCGCGGCCGGCGCCGCCACCTCCCTGGGCAAGGGGGTGGTCAGGTCCCCCCTGCCCTGACCGACCGCGTCATCGCGGCTGGTCGCTGGCTGGTTCAACCCAGCCAGCCTGCCCCCTCCCCCTCGCGACGGCGAGCGAGGGGAGGGGGAGCGAGCCGGGGCCGCGAGCCCCGGCTCCGCGGCGCTGGTCGCCGGTCGCGACCAGCCGGGCCCGCGCGGCATCGCACCGCGCGGGATCCCTCGGCCGCGCAACAGCCCCGCGCGGGCCGTCGGGCCCCGCGTGGGCCGTGCCGAGGAACACAGGCGGCCCCGAACGGGCCGCGACGCGAGCAGCGGTCCCGAGCGGGCCGAAACACGGGCGGCAACCCTAATGGGCCGCCCCAAGCCCGAATTATGAGAAAAGACTACTTTTGCGGGCCAGCCCGTCTGGCCAAGTATGTCCAAAATAAACCTTGGGCCCAATTATGCCCATACAAGCCCATCTGGCCGTATTTGCCCATATACCCCATCGGGCCCGTTAGGGCCCGTGTACCAATGGGTCTATTTCACGCGTTTTGAGGCCAGTTTCCCCAAATCTATAACATCCACATGGGCCCGTATGGTCCGTGTGTGTGTCCAATGGGCCTTAGAGGCCCATTTGTGCATCCCATTTGGATTACACTTATACGTAGCACCCGCGTAAGTGCGTACGTATTTTAACAGTCGCGACTTCTAGGGCCGACCAGGAGGTGATTCTAGGAAGCCTGCACGATGACCTTGGTCATCGGGGTGAGGTCGAGACGCGGAGGAGGGTGAAAGCAAGGTTTTGGTGGCCGGGGGTCGTTCGCGCGGTGCGCGACTGGGTAAAGTTGTGCGAGGCCTGCCAACGGCGAAGCTCGAGGCTGCCCAAGGAGGTCGGCCACCCCACGGGCGAGGACGCGCTGTTTGGGCGCGTTTCGCTGGAGGTGGTCCACATCAAGGCGGGTAAGTTTGCGTATTTGCTGGTTGCGCGCGACGATCTGTCTGGGTGGGTGGAAGCAAGGCCCCTGGCAAAACTATCGGTGGAAAATGTGGCTCAGTTTCTGGAAGAGGACTGGTTCGCGCGCTACGGGTCGCTTTGCTTGGTCACCGTCGACGGAGGGGCGGAGTTTCGGGGACGCTTGATGACGCTGGTGCAGAATTGTGGAGCGAAGTTCGGCCGCGTGACGGAATACTACCCGGAGGGCGCGGGGATGATTGAGCGGGGGCATCAACCAATCAAGGATGCCCTGGTGAAAATGTGCGGCGAGGACGGCAAAAGGTGGCAGATGGCACTCCCCGCGGTCCTTTTCGCCGATCGGATCTCCGTGAAGCGCTCGACGGGGTATTCGCCTTACAAGTTACTCTACGGGCAGCGGCCCGTGCTTCCCGTGGACATCGAGCTGAGCACGTTTTTGGGCGTGGATTGGTGGAAGGTTAAGACGTCCGCGGATCTGATAGAGGCGCGCGCGGAACAGCTCCTTAGGCGTGAGGAGACCTTGGAAAAAGCCGCGGAGCGGTTGAAGAAAACCCGGACGGCGTCAGTCCGCTATTGGGACGAGCGCTGTTCCCATCGGCTCCGGGATCCGCTGCGGAAGGGGGACCTGGTCCTGTTGTATAATCGGAGTCTGGAATTGCAGTGGGGCCGGCTTTTCGCCAACCGGTGGAACGGGCCGTACCGCGTGGCCTCTAAGTTTTTGGGCGGCAGCTACGGGCTTGAGGAATTGGACGGGACGCCGCTTAAACGGAAGGCCGCGGCTTTGCACGTAAAACGCTTCTTCGCGCGCGGTTCCACTTCCTTTGACAAGACGGCGAGCAATGATTCGGGGCCCGGGGGCGAGGCGGTCTCGGAGTCGGACGACGGCGCGGATCGTTCGGACAGCGGAGTAGCGGCGCGCGACGCGCAACCCCGGAGAAGTAGGAGGTTGCAGACGGCTGGGAACAGCTGTCAAGCTGGGGGGGGGGCGCTAGGTGGTTAAAGCTTGATTTGGTAAGGGGGTGTTCTAGCCGGTTCACAGCCGGGACAACTAGACACCCCAGAATGTTCGTTTCCTTATGTTTTGGTTTGGGCTTGGCTTTGGATTGGTACTGGCTATGGGTTATTTATTGCAGGTACGCGGGCGCGGCGTGGTGTTGGGCCCGCAAACGCGAGGACGAGCCCCGCTCACGGATGGTGGGACGAAGAGCTAACTGTAAAAAAAAAAAAAAAAAAAAAAAAAAAAAAAAAAAAAAAAAAATGAATGAATGGAATAATAAATATAGGATATTCTCTTTCTCTTCTTTGGATTTGGGCTGTTTTCTTTCCTTTTTTTTTGTCTGTTTCTCTCCTGTTTCTCTCTTCATTGGACGGGCGCGAAGGTCGGGGATGGTATGGACGCGGATTTAAGCTTAGCTTGGTAAGGGGGTGCTCTAGCCGGTTCACAGCCGGAACGACTAGACACCCCAGAATGTTCGTTCCCATCGCCTCTCCCTTATACTCCCGGTTGTGAGCGCGCGCTGTCGGCGCGGTGTTTGTTTTGTTTTGTAGAACGGGTACGGGGAACTGTGTGGCAGTCCGTCTGGGGCGGTCCAGGTACCTCTTTTCGTTGGGATAACTGGTCACTTACGGTCTCTCACAGAGGGAGCGCGCGAACGCGGATCTCAACCTCAACCGCACTCACACTCACTTCTCACGCGGACGCGGATCTCGGCACTCACACTCACTTTTCACCCGGACGCGCGGACGCGGCCCTTTCGTTTCCTCGCGCAGCAATATATATTTCCCCAACGAACGCGGTACAACAATAGGACTAGAAAGTACACGGGAAAGGAGAAAAGGGAGGGGGTGAGGGCGTCTAAGCCATTCGCATCATCTCTTCCATGTCCGCCCTCGATGATGCCAGAAGGGCCCGGTAAGACGCCAAGAACTCGCGCCGGGATTCGGAGGATTGGGCTCCGGGGGTCGCCAGGAAGTTGCGGAGCATCGCGGTCAACCGTTCCGCAAAAGCCTCGAAGCCAGCCGCCGGGAGTGCCATCACGACCGGGATCTCCGGGATCTCGGGGGAGTTGGAGGAAGGCGGTGCCGGTGCTGGGACGGGGCTTGATCCGAGCGGACGAGGAGGTGATGAGGGGGTCCCTGGGGCATCGCGCGGAGGGCTTGGTCCATCTGGGGGCGACGACGGAACAACGATTGGGGACGGCGGAGGAGGGACCTCGGGAGTAGTAGGCCTCCCGTCCGAGACCACTGGTGACGCGGGCGGCGGTGGAGTACCTTGCGGAGCCGGGGCGGAAGGAGCTGGTGTAGGGGCCGGAGGGGGAACCGGGGCTGCGGCAGCGCGACGTCGGAGAATCTCATCGAGTCGCGGGTCCCTCGCGCCTTCCCTCATCCGAACGCGGTCCGACCAGAATCGTACGGCCCTCCGATAGTCGTCAAGGGACGTGAAATCCTCCTTCCGCGGCGGTCCCGCGCGGCGAAAGGGGGAAGCCGAGTCGCAATCCTTGCTTGGCGGAGGGCGGCGGGAAGGGGAGCCCGGCGGAGTCCACGAGTCCTCCGAGATGGTGTCGTCATCCGAAACCACGAACGGGTCGGGACGAGCCCTTTTGCGCGGCCTGGGGCGGGAGCCGAAGTTGGGGGGAGCACGGGGCATGCGATCGCTAAGTGAGCAACGGCGATGGCCGCGACGGCAAGCGACACAGGCGCGTCGACCAGGAGCGATCGAGCACGCCTGCCCGGTCCGGGCACAGAATTCGCAGGGGAGCATGACGGCGATGAGTGTGGAAGGGGAGTTGGTGGAGTGCGAAAAGAGGAGTGGGTAGGGAGGAGCGGGGTGCGGGTAGTCGAGGTGGCGATGGGAAGGGACCTCTGGGGACAGAAATCAAGTTGGGGGGGGATGTGGTGTCATTATATAGCCTCGGGTTGGGGACTGCGTCGCGGCCTGCGGGCTCAGCATCTGGTAGGTTAGGCTCAGCAGTTGGGGTGCGCTGGTTCTCAGCAGTAGCCGCTGCGGGTTCAGCAGCAGCCGCTGCGGGCTCAGCAGTAGGCGCGGCGGGATCGAGCACGCGACTGCGGGCCGGGCCTGACTAAGGGAGGCGGGCCGCGACCCGCTTGGATGTCCGACTCATGGATGGAGCCAGGCCGACCGGGTTCTCGGAGCGGCTAGTCGGGGAAGGAAGAAGCGGGGCGACAGCGGGGCTATATGCGTGGCAGCCGCGCGCAAGCGCGGGCCGGCCACGGGACGGGAAATTCACGACGGCGCGTCGGGTGGATGCGTGCAAGCGCGGTGGATCTTGGGTATCGCGCGGCGGAGGGCCGCGCCACGAAAAGACGAACCGGATGCGCGTAATGACAGGCGAGCTGGCGGGGGTAGGGTATGGGTATGGGTTTAGGGATGGGTTAGGGTTCTGGGTCTAGGTTTCCTTCTTCATGGTTGTCAGTCTGTCTTTGTGCTTGTGCTTAGGTTAGGGTTGAGGGGGAGGGCTCAAACACCCTTCCCCTCGACTTCGGGTTGTAGGGGGGGCAGCATCCTGGCATCCATCAATCCACATCTCATTCTCTCTCTCTCTCTCTTGGAGTAAAAAGAAGGAAGCATTCTCGGTCTTACAGACGCTAGAACCATCAATCCCGTAACTAGGGACAACTTCGTGAGGACAACCTCTAAAGTTTCCACACCGTGAAAACTTAATATCATGAATTTCAAACTAGGACCGACAGAGACTTTTAAAGGAACAACAATACAACACGTAAGACATAGGGATTGACAGCCAGGAAAGAGTGAGAAGGGTCTTACCGAGAGGAGGACAAGGATAATGGAAAGAGAATAGAAATGGAAGGACGAGATTGTGAAAGAATGGAGGGACAATGAAGTGCAGAGAGGAGAGAACTGGACAGAGGAGTTAGGACGCATTTCACAGAAAAAAAAGGTAGAGGTTGCCTCACAGCTGGACAAAAGGATGAGTTGACAGTCAAGGAAGAATTGGTTGTCGTTATTGCGGAGGTTGACTGACTGTTGAGTGGAGATAAAATGAGTTGAGGACACGATCGAGGATTGTTGGTGTGATGACTGAGAAGTGATGGTTGATGGTGGATAAAGGAAGGAATATGTTGGAGAGGTGAGGAGCGGAGGAGAAAAGAAGAATGTTGAATAGCTGGGGAGAGATTCAAAGTGGGAGAGGAGAAGGTGGCCGAGTGCGAGGACCAGCCAAGGGACAAAGCTGAGCGGACGATGGTGGATGAGGACAAAGGGGACCACTCTTTCCGGGGGCAGTGGGGAAGTCTGGCTTGAGCGTGTGCAGGGAAACGGAGAGAAGCGGGGAAGTGGTTTAAGCAATTGTCAACTCAACACTTGCTCAATCCTGGTTATTGAGGAAAGTGCTACTTGTTTATTATCTTCAAAAACTTTAAGTTGGTCCTTGAGGTCCTCTAATATCGGGTGAATATTTCTCCCTTTAGTTTCCTGAATTTCTAATAGACTAAAGGGGCTAATTTTCCGAAAATCTTGTCTTTTATAGGTAATAACTAATCATTCCAAAGGAAATTGGCCACTGTTGGGACACCAATTGTAGAGACTCCAAGGGATAATGGGATTATTTAGCAAAGAGCTTTCTGGCAGTCACTAGAAGGGGAATTTATTTTACTACTAGCCTTGAATAGATAGAGGTAAGCTAAGGTGGTTTTGAATTTCCTGCCCTTCTGAACTATAATAAGTCTGCACAATAATTTTTTTAATTAGTGGCTGGTTTCTTTGAGACTTAAAATAGGACTCTTATCAGACCTAGATTAATTATTAATAGAAAATTTCAGGAATTGCAAGACTATTCCAGGTTGGATTGGATTAATGGCAAGCTTCCACCAATTAATAATCAAGAATTTTCGACTTTTTCTGAATATTTTTCCAATTCCAATTAAAGGATTTAAGGGTTGACTAAAAGGTGTTTAACCAGTAGGAGGACCCAAAGATGGGCTTGCCAACAGGGAGCTGGGCGGAAAAAAAAGCTTGGTTGGTTCTTCTGTTGTGCTCTTCCTCTTCTATGAATTTAATAATCAAAAATAAGGGGTTTTCCCTCTTAAAAATAGGTGCTGGAGAACGGGCCTTTTATCAAGAACCCTTCTTCAAAAACACCAGGATTTGGGTCAAATGGTCAATGATAATTTCGTTTTTGATCCTTTATTTCCTTTGCACTTGATTCTGTTTCACTTATAACTGGGTACTAGGTAAGTAACTGGTCAGGCAGATGCCATAATTCTCACACTGGGCAGAAGCCATGCTATACAACTTGGATAGGGAAAAAGAGGCCCCTTAAATAGAAAAATACTTGCTCAGTGGATGCTCAGGGCTCCCCTGAGTGCGGTTCTGAGCCTCTCTCTGCACTGTTGAAGCACAGGAGGCTACAGTTACATGAGACAGATCATTCTGGTGATAAAATGTGTAAATCAGGCTGAGAGATAACTGTATTTTTTAGTTCAATCTTTGAGATTCAGGCTAAAATATGAGCTAAGAGATAAAAATTGTGTGATCTGGACGCTTCTGAGTGCTTATCTTGTATAAAAAATGATGCAGAAGTTGCCTGCAGCTTGATTTAATTTTGCTGGTTGCGAAAAGCATGAAACATGCTTGGCAGCTGGAAGACCTCTTTGGTGGCTTGAATGGTGTGACCTTCATGAGTTTGGTGGTGGAAAGTCATGTGCTGGGTGTTTCTTAGGACTCTTCTGAGCCCCTTTTATGTATAAAATGTTGCAGGAACTACCTGCATGCTGTTTCAATGTAATTAGTTTTGGAGATAAGAGGTATGGTGTTTTACCGCATGTCCCCTTGGGTAACTTGAGAGTTTGGCTTGCAGGTGTTGTATGGTTGATATGGTGGCAAACTGAGTATCAGAGCGCTTGAGAGGAAGCTTCAGAGCTCTTATCTGGTGGTCAAAGTTCCAGAAAATTCATGTGTACTGAGTTGTTATTGCTGGTTGGTGAGAATTAAGAGATACTTGGCTGCATGAGCCCCTACTTCTGTTGGTGCATGTGTGTATGTGTTGTATGGTTGGAATGGTGGAAAACTGAGTGTTAGAGTGCTTGAGAGGAAGCTTCAGAGGGCTTATCTGGTGGTGAAAGTTCCAGAAAATTCATGTGTACTGAGTTGTTATTGCTGGTTGGTGAGAATTAAGAGATACTTGGCTGCATGAGCCCCTACTTCTTTTGGTGCATGTGTGTGTGCTGTATGGTTGGAATGGTGGAAAACTGAGTATCAGAGTGCTTTAGAGGAAGCTTCTGAGGGCTTATCTGGTTGGAAAGTTCCAGAAAAGTAGTGTAACTTGCTTTCAAAGTACTGGTTGTAGTGTAACATTGGTACTGATATGGTTTAAGTCCTGCTGGTATGGGGTATGTTGTTTTGTTGTGTGGTTATTTTGAGCATGATCTTTTGATTATATATTCAATTAAGACTTTTCATTAATCCATGTGACATAATCCAGTCTGTGCCAGGTGTTGGGTTGTTTTTGTGACAGGTGTTGATATGGTTGAAGGGGTTTATCTGGTGATTGATTTGGGTTTTCAGGTTGGTTTGAGTTTAGAATATAGTTTATGAGGGTTTTGGAATTTATTTAGTATTTTCTTGACTTTAATTTGATATAAGAATAATAATTAATAAGACAAAATGAGTCTGATGGCTATAGGACAGGTTTGGTTTACCACATCCCGGTCAGTGGATTGGAGTGTCATGCTTCTTCCAAACCTAAGCGTGATCAACCAGGAGGTAGAGAGCAAGATTAATTTGGAACAACTGATGGAGGATACAGCTAGGTTTTTCCCAATGATTTCAAGGCAGCCAATGGCCTCTTCCACTCTGGCTCTGACGCAGTTACTGCCCGCGGGCCCATCAGCAACGGAGCAGCTGGCAGCCCCTTTGCAGTCAATGGAAGTACCAGTGAACAAGGTGACAGATATGCTATGGGACCTACAGATACTTCTGAATTGGATAACGGCCCCGCCAATGACTCTGCCTCCTCCTCCTCCGCGCGGAGTGCCGCCTCACATGGGGGGGGCTTCCAGCCCAGTAGCGGACCGTCGAGCGGGTTTTTGGTTTGCATGTGCACCTATTGCGGCAATAAAGGTCACTGGAAGTCTGGTTGCGCGGAACTGACCAAGTAAATGGACAAGGGGTTGGTCCGCATGTCTGGGGCAACTTAGATATTCCCAATGGGCAAGTTGGTCGATCTTGGGGTCGGTCAGCCCCCCCTTGGTGGAGCAGGTTAGGGCAAGAGCCAAGCCTGCAGGGGCCGCTTGGGTGTCACTTGGGATTGTCACCGGGCCCAATACGTGGCGAGCTCCGCGTGTGAAGGCAGAGGTTAGGGAATTGGTGGTTTGGAAACCAAAGGAGCAATACCCCTGAAGTTGTCCTTGAGTTCCGGAAGTTATTGATCAAAGCATCTGTAAGGAGATTGGATGCAGCTGGTAAAGAGAGAGAGAGTGTGTGTGATAATAAGATGGGTTCCTTCCTTTCCAATCCAATCCAATCTGATTTGATGATGTGATAATCCAATGTGATGTGATAATGTTCCCCCCCCTTACAACCCAGAGTTGAGAGTGAAGTATTTAAGTCCTCCCTCTCAACCCTAACCTAAGTACAACCGCAAGTAAGCAAGAATGATGGAATACAACCCCTAAGCCACAGAACCCTAGCCCAACCCTATCCCTCCATCCCCTGTCCCGTAACTCATGCTCCACCTCCCCTGCCCCATGCCCCGTCCGCGTTGCCCGCTGGTTTGTTCTTCTCATGATGCGTCCACCCAACAACCCATCCCAGGTATCTGGGGCATACCCGCGTGATCCAATCCGCGTGTCTTGCGATGTGCAATCCGCTTGATCCGTGCCAGAGGTCCAATCCGCGCGAGCCTTCCAATCTGCGCAAGCTTTCTGATCCGCGCAAGCCTTCCGATCCGCGCAAGCTTTCCGATCCGCGCAAGCCGTCCAATCTGCGCAAGCCTTCCAATCCGCGCAAGCCTTCCAATTGCGCAAGCTTTCCAATCCATGCAAGCCTTCCAATCCGCGCAATCCATCAAATCTGCGCAAGCTTTCCAATCGGCGCAAGCGCGCAGCCTTTCCCAACTTGCGTCCATGAAAGAGCACCACAGCGGCAAACAAGCGGATTGTGTCGGAGAAGATGGATGTGGATGTTAGAGAGCGGCCATTGACCCAGGCCCCAAAAACTGGTACGCAAGGGCTGGTAGGCAATGCGCTGTTGACCAGTTATGGAGGAAGGAAGAAGGCCGCAGAAATTGTGCAACGGGTGATGGGGAGCCAGGCACCAATACCCCTCACGCTATGGGAGCTGGCCACAGTCTCCCTGGTGGTTGTCAAGGAAATGGTTCAGGCGCTGAGGGAGCAAAAGGGCGGCAGGGTTTGGGCATTGGTGCAGCGCGTGAACACAGTGGGGGAGGAAGGGGAATGCGAGTTTTGCCAATCCAAAGCCATTTTGGTGCGGCTTGCCTATGTCCCAATGAAGATTGAGGGCAGGAAGGTGTGGGCAATGGTGGAAAGTTGGTTGATGGTCAATCTGCTCCCATCAAAATTTGTGGATGAGTTGGGGCTGGTTCAAAGGAAGTGCGCTATGGGATTATGGGCGCTCAATGGAGGGGAATGTTGGGTGGATAGGGTGCTGGAGGATGAGGAGGTGGAGGTTGAAAAGGTCTGGAAGTTGCTGTTGTTTCTCTCAGCCGCGTGCAGCAACGTAATTTTGGGTCAACTGTTTATGTTTGGGTTCCGGGCCCGGATGGTATGTAACACGGAGGAATGGACAGAGGCACTGACAGTGGAAGACGCGTCCAGGGCAAGGTTTGAGACGACAATCTGCCACCACGGGAAGGGGAAATGGGTGCAGCCAGCGGCATCCGGCAAAGAGGCAGAATCCAACGGGGGGACAACCAACCCGCTGTTTTGGTATCTGCAGGAGGACCCATTTGAGGGGGCGGAACTCCTGGATGTGGAGTCTCTGGTTGTACGCATAGGTATGGTGGAGGCGGAGGTCATCCTCCCGCTGCGGCAGTCCGGGCCTTACGCAACCTTGTGCTCCTTCTTGCAGGATCTTTGGTTTCCCAAGGGGACTTCAGGGGCAGCAATTTGATGGGCAAAGCGGCGGACAATCAACTTCTACTTGAAGGAAGGGCAGCTGTGGCGGCGGATTACCCCAGTGCCTTTGGTGGTTGCAACATCAAGGGAGGACCAGGAAATTATTCTGAGGTGTCTTCACAACAACCTTGGTCACCGGGGCAAGATTGAAATGCGGAGGCGGGTGAAAGCAAGGTTCTGGTGGCGGGGTGTGGTCCGCGCTGTGGTGCAAAATCTGGGACACCTCTGGACTAGTACGGAAAAAGTAAAATTTTTATCAACTTTTCTATAGCCTCCATTTAGATCCAAAAAAAAAAAACTTTTTGATCCGGAATGATTCCCATATCCAGCTCCCAAACTTCCAGCTTCCACTCTCCTAGTCTTCTAGGATCATCTCTTGGCTACCTAGCACTCGGTCCTATGTTCAGTTTGCCCTTCTTTGCGCTGCTATCCACACTTTTGGCAAATGCACCAATGAAGACCGGCTTGGCTTGCGGGCTTCTAACCCGGATGACACCACCATCTTTGCCATCCTTGGAGTTCTCTCATTTGCAACACCAAACCAGCCAGAATACCCCTTGAGAGTGAGGATGGTCCTTTCTCCGTACAATCCTGATCACCTTGGCCAAGCAGGGATGATCTCCCCCTCCAACCAATCCTTGCACCCATCATCACCACTGTCAATCTCTAGCCACCGCTCTCATCTACCTCCTTGGTCTTGATCTCCCCAATTGGGATCCCAACCATCAGGCTTATCTCCTGCCCATGCCCATTATTGGCATGGGCTGGTGACCTTTCCATTCCTGCTCACTCCAGATTTTTTTATTTCAATTATTTTTTGTTTTTTTTTTCTCAAAAGTTTCTCTTTTTGTTTTTTTTCTCATGTCCATAAAAAAAAAAAAAAAAACTTATTTTTCCGCTCTATTCATAAATATATCTTGTAAATAGTCAACAGACCTCTTGTCTATAAAAGGAGGGGATCTCCCCTGCCTTTTTCCAGAGGATCCAATCATCCATGGGAGTGTGTGCATATGTCCCCCCCCTGTATTCATTGAAATCTAATCCCCATCCTCATCCCAGGTATATCTATGATTTCCCCCTGATCCATTGATCCTGAGCCTTTGCCCCTCTGTGGCCTTATCCTTATCACAAACCAATAGCCTTGCTGGTTGAAGAGAATTCTGACTGTTGGAATTCTTGAGTGTGTTATACCACTCCTTGATCCCTTTCTATGACCATACTGGTCTTGATCCCTCCTTGATCATCTTTCTGGAGCCAATCAAAATTGATTGAAGAGTTCTTATTAAGCTTAAGGCCTGGAGTGTTATTCCTCCCTTTTTTTTTTTGGAGTTGCATTCTGCCAGCCTACTCTTGAGTTTCTTGAGAAGTGTTGAGGTTATCTTTGCTTCAAATCAGTTTACTGTTTGCTTTTAGAGCTTCTTAAAAATAGTGCTTTGTCTTGTACAGCCACCCTCAGTTATCTGGTACCCTTCAAGCGCTTGATTGCAGAGAGTTGGGCAGGTTCATTGAGAACCTGGAGGTTGTTTGGGTTTGAGTTGATCATCCCCAATCTTCTGCTGATGACCAGAGTTATTAGCTTGTGGGCGTTGTTTACATACAACAGCTTTTGTTCTTTGAAATTTGAACAAAAGTTAGCTTCTTTTTTCCAAGTTTTTCCCACATGATATTGGCTCAGAGAGTGCTTTTCCATTGCTACAAAACTACTATCATCTTTATCATTTACTACTTGATTCCTCATTTACCAGGTTCTGGACCTTGATCTTGGTTACATTTAAATATTTTTTGTAACACTCAGGAAGGCAGCCTAAACAGCACCTTTCCCCTCCACAGAATTTCCACGGCCTAGCACAGTTGGGAGTCTTACATTTGGTGCCCCGGGCCAGGATCAAACCAGAAACCTTGGGATTTACAGTGCCAACTTGAAGAATCAACTCTGAAATACAACCTGATCCTTTTATTTTTTTTATTTTTTCTTTCATCATCCAGATCTGATCTGTGGAAACAACTTGTTCCAGAAGTAAGTCCTCCCAATTGTGCACCATCTGGGCAGGATTCTTGTTGTTTTTTTGTGAAACTCTACCCTTGCCACGCTTGTGAGCAACCTTGGAACTCTGCTTTTTGGATCCCATTAGGAACTCTGTCTTCAAAATGGAATCTGTTCCCTCCAACACTGTTTGGGCCAAGATGGTCAAGATTGAACCCAAGAAAAAGAACCAAGGCTTCAATGGAACAAACATGGAACAATTTTTGGACTCCTATGAAATGGCTGCTGAAGTGGATGGTGCAAGTGAACATGATATGGCCTATCAGTTAAGATTTTTTTTCTCCTCTGATGAAGTTATGGAAGTAATCAAATTGTTTGATGGATTCAAAACTCATAAATGGAGGCTCTTGAAGGAGGCTATGTTGGCTTATTGCGGAAAAATAGATGTGGCTAGGTTTACCTTACAGGACTTGGTTGCTCTGGTTTCTCAATGGATTGCCAATGGTGGTTTCTCTTCAGCTTCTGATTATCAGTCTTTCAGAAAGTCTAGGGATCCTATTCAGTCTTATCTTATCAGGAAAAATCACATTGACACTGTGGACAAAATTTGAGTTTGACTTGTCCAATCTTTTTTGCCAGGAGTGCAGGAAAGGATTAGGGATGAATTGGTCAATTCTGGATCCATGATCACTACTAAGGATGATTGATTCAAACTCCCTGTCTTTCTGGTCCTTAGGAATGTGGTGGACAAAGTCGTGAAAGGTCAAACTGCTCTAACTTTTGAAAAGCCCAGGATCCTTGAACCAGTCCATGCTCCTTCCTTCCAAGAATCCAACAAAATCATGAACAAGATGGAAGAAAATTGCAGACCTAAATCAAGCCCTCAGGCCAATAAGGATACTGCTACCATAGATGAGATTAATAAGCTACTTCAGGCCTTTTAGAATAAGATAGATCAGAAAATATCCTCTTTCTATGCCCCAAACCTGCTAATTCTGTTCCTAAATCCACCCTAGTCTGCTATTACTGTCATAGGGAAGGCCATGGAACTAGTTGATGTCCTGAACTCCAGAAGGACAAGGACAAGAAATTAGTAGAGCAGAAGGGAAATAATTTCTTTCTTCCTAATGGTTCTTTGATCCCTTTTGACTCATCTTGTCCAATCCTTCATGTGGTGGCTTCTTGCCAACCACCAACTCCCAAGAAGGCATCTCTGGTCTCCTTGGATTTTTGATCATCCTGTGGCACTCTTCAACCTTGGTATCCTCCAGCTATCACTTCTTCTAGCTTCTCTGGTGCTTATCAATCTGATCCAGCTAGGAAACGCCACAAGGAACCCAAACCTCACAAGTCTCCTCCTGTCCCATCCTCAATCCTTCAAAAACCTGTCAAACGTCAATCTTGCCTGAGCCTCCTTCCTCTGATGTAGAAGACATGGAAGTAGAAAGGGAACCACTCATGGAAAGGGTCCAGGACCACTCTGAGCCTTCTCCTCCTCTTCAATCTGGTCAACCCCCCCCCCAATCCTCCAATCCTGTTCCAGTACCTGTCTCACCTGATCTCCCTCCCTCCACCCAGCCCAAAGTTTGGTTTGAGAGGGGAATTTCCAAGGACTACCCTAATGCTGTGGAAGGAGTATTAAAGAAAATCTCTGATCTCAAAATCCCTGATCTTTCTGTTGCTGAACTTTGGTCTATCTCTCCATCTATGGCTGAAGGCATGAAGAAATGGTTTTCTTGTCAATGTGTGGAAATTGGTCCGGAAAAATTTAAGGTCTCTTCTGGAACTTTGATGGAGGACCCTGGTGGAAAGGATCACACTTCAGATGCAAATCTGTATTCCTGTACTCTTGGATTTCTTCCCTGCTATGTTGGTGAATCAACTAAAACAGTTTCTCTTCATGTGGATTTGGGTTCTCAGCCCAACTTAATCTCAGATACCACGACCTGCAAACTCAAGCTTAGACCAAGGGTCAGCTTTACTTCTGCGGTTTATGGTATAGGGAATCAGTCATGTGAACTGGTTGGTATTGCTGAGGATGTTCCTGTTCAAATTGGTCAAAATATTGTTGGAACTTGTCACTTCTGGATCACTTGTTTGGAAGGTCCTATGATCTTGGGCCAACTGTTCTTAATGGATTTTGGTGCTACCCTGATTGTTTCTGATCAAGTTGGGGAGAGAATCCTTCTCCCTGATGCTGATGGAAGAAAAATTGAAGTTCCACTTTGTTCCTTGGATTCTGGTTTTTGGGAACAAGATTTTCCTGGTTGTTCTCCCAAAAAAGTTCTAAAGGGAGAGCAGAAGGACAACTCTCATTCCTCTCAGCCTCATTTTTTATTGGATTAGTTGATCCTACTGATAGTTGTAATTCCTCTCAGCCTGAGACTTCAACTTATGGATCAACTTCAACCTCAGAGGCATATTTTTTGTTTTCCTCATCATCTCTTCCTCATCCAAAGAAGATCAAAATTCAAAAACATAAAAAATCCAAAAATTCCAAAAATATTTCTTCTCTCTCTGGGTATGTTGTATCTTATTTTCTTTTTTCCCTTCAGCCTGATCAATTATCCTCTACTCCAGTTTTGAATCTCTGCAATGGTTCAAAACTAGATCCCAATCTCAATTCTTTTCTTGGTGGTTTTGGCATGAAGGAGTATGGTCTTAAGTGGAGGCAATGTGGGGAAGAATTAATTCCTCCCAATTGTGCACCATCAGGGGCCTCTACTACTGTCATTTTCAAAACTCTACCCTGTGCCACACATGTGAGCAATGTGTTAGCTTTTGGATCCTCTTTTATGGAAAAGGCACCTTTCAAGCACAAGGCAGAAAATCAAACTTGGAAGATGTTGGAACTTGGCCTCAGTTTTTGTAGTCAGATCTCACCGGTCAATTCTTGGAGGAAGAAAGGATTTCTCTCTTTTGCCACCAAGCATAAACCAGTTTCAAAAAAGGTTCAACCAGTCAACCAACCAATGCCTCTCAACCTCAATCCTCCTCTTATGCGCCCCCCTCTATCCCGCAATCCTTACTGTGGTTTACCTCAATCCCCTACTGGTCCATTCATCCCCTCTGGCTGTGTCACTGAAGAACTTCTGAAAGTGGTCAACTTTGGTCCAGATGGATGGCTTCTTCCTGATGAGTTGAATTTGATCAAAAATTTCTTAGCCCTTTGGGAAAAATCCATTGCTTTCTGTGAAGAAAAGAGATGTCTCTTGAAAGAATCCTATGGCCTCCCTTACATTACCCCTATAGTAGAACATGATCCCTGGCAAAAGAAAAATATCCCAATCCCTGCTGCTAAAGTTAATGAATTCATCAAGTTGATCTGTGAATGAGTCCAAACCAGTTTATATGAACAATCAACTTCTAGCTATTCCAGTCCTGTTTTCTATGTTCTCAAGAGTAATGGTAAACTTAGAATAGTTCATGATCTCCAGCGGCTAAATAAGGTTATTATTAAATACTCTGGTATTCCCCCTGCTACTGAAGAATTTTTCAAATCCTTCTCTGAGAGAGCTTTCTATGGTCTAGGTGAAATTATGGGTGGCTATGACCAACAATCCTTACATCCAATTTATCGTCCTATCACTACTTCCAATACTCCTCTTTGTTGTTTCCAACTTACTCAATTACCTCAAGGTGCCACCAATTTGGTTGCAGTCTATCAGGCTCAGATGGTTTGGATCCTCCAGGATAAAATCCCTGATCATGCTGGTATCTTTATTGAAAATGGTGGGATTAAAGGTCCAGTTTCTGATTATAACAATGAGCTCTTACCCTGGCATTCAGGAATCTGTTGATTTATCTGGGAATATGCAACCACTCTGGAAAGGATACTGTTTTTAATTGAGGAGTCTGGTTTCACTGTCTCTGAATGCAAATTGGCTTCCTGTGTCCCTGCTTTGGAAATGGTTGGTCATGTGGTCTGCAAGGAAGGAAGAAGGATGGCTCCATCCAAAGTCAACAAAATTCTCTCTTGGTCAATCCAACTGAAGTCAGAGGTTTCTTAGGTGTTGTAATCTATGTTTGGATCTTTATCCCTTTTCTATCCAAAATTTGCGTTCCCTTGAGTTGCTTAACCAGGAAGGATGCTGAATGGTTTTGGACCCAAGCTTGTGAACAATCATTTCAGATGCTCAAAAAAATTGTTGGAAAAGACATTGTCTTGAAGAAGATCACTTATGGACCTAGGGCTGGCAAGATCAAGCTGGCTGTGAACTCTAGTTATCAATATGTTGGGGCTGTCCTTACTCAGGAAGATGAAAATGGTTTGGATTGTCCTGCTCTGTATGAATCTCTTCTTTTTTCAGAGGTGGAATCCAGGTACTCCCAGCCAAAACTGGAACTTTGTGGTGTGGCCCAAATTTTGAAGAAGCTCCAAACTATCTTCTGGGGTCAACAATTTGAGTTACAAGTTAATTCACAATCCATTATCAAAATGATCAATTCCCCCAGTCTTCCAAAGGCTCCAATGACTTTTTGGGTGGCTTTCATCCAGTTTTTCTCTTTTGATATTTTTCATAGGCCTGGAAAATCTTTCACCATGCCTGATGGTTTATCTCAACGCCCTCTTGGAGATGAAGAATTGGATGTTGGAGTGGATTTTGACAAGGAGTAACCCTTAATTTTTCCTGTCTTCACCTTTTCCTCTAAAGATTATTCTGGCTTCCAACGAGGCTTCTGGCTTAAATTAGAGCAGTATCTCTCCACTCGCCAAAAACCTTCTGATCTCTCTGCTTAAGATTTTTGATCACTCAGAAGGAAGTCATCCAATTTCTTTTTCCAAGGTCCTAGGCTTGTGAAACGAGGCAACTCTTGTGCTCTTATTGTTGTCACCATCCCTTCTAAACAAGATTTGATCCTTGAAAGTATCCATGAAGGCCTTGGTCATTGTGGGGAAGCCAAAACTTATTGTTGAATATCCAAACAATTCTGGTGGCCATCCTTGAAGAAATCAGTCTCTCAATGGTGCAAGAGTTGTGAAGTATGTCAGAAACATGATCTTAGGCGCCCAGCAGAAATTTGTTATCCCACTGGAGAGTCCACTGTCTTTGAAAGGATTGCTATGGATGTGGTTCATATTGAGGCTGGTACAGCTAAGTACCTCAAAGTGGCTAGAGATGATTTTTCTGGATGGGTTGAAGCAAAATTCCTTAAGAAAATCAGCTCTGAATCAGTAGCAGCCTTCCTCTATGAGACTTGGACAATGCTTTATTGCTTGGCTTGATCTTATTCAACTGATGGTGGCTCTGAGTTTGGCGGAAAACTGGCTGAAATGATTTTATCCCTTCCTGGTCAACATAGGGTGACCATTCCTTATTATCCTGAAGTTCAACACATGGTGGAAAGAGGCCATGCTCCTTTGAAGGCTGCCCTTGTCAAGCTGGCTGGTGAAAGTGGAAAGAATTGTCACAAATTTGTTCCTCTGGTCCTCTTCTCCGATCAAGTTTCAACTAAATGAACCACTGGCTACTCACCTTATGAAATGATCTTTGGACAAAGGGCTGTCCTTTCTCTTGATCTGGAAATGGAATCTTTCTTAGGTATTTCTTGGGAAAAGTTTTCTTCCACCACCAATCTATTAGCTGCCAGATCCAAGCAACTGGGGAAAAGTGAAGATGTTTGCAACAGAGCTTATCAGAAGATGATGTAGTCAAGAGAAAAATCAGTCCAGTATTGGGAGGATAAGCACTCCAATCAAATCAGGCATTGCTTGAATCCTGGGAATCTAGTCTTAGCTTATAATTGATCCTTGGAAACTCAGTGCGGAAAGCTTTCTCTAACCGCTGGAATGGTCCTTATCAAGTGGTCCATCAATTCAGAGGTGGATCATATGTTTTGGAGGAGCTTGATGGTACTCAGATGGCCAGAAGGTTCTCTGCTGATCAGGTCAAGAAATTTCAAGGCAACTTGTTCCAGAAGTAAGTCCTCCCAATTGTGCACCACCAGTGGTCATCTTCTGCATTTTGTTGTGATACTCTACTGTATGCCCCATATGTGAGAAACTGGGACGCCTTCTTCATTCTTTTATCTCAGCCACTTCCAGGACCTTTTCTTTGGATGGATCAAGCTCCCTTTTCAATCACCCTCAAGATCAAACGGGCGTTTTTCTGTTTCAATTCCTCAGTTTCTTATTTTATATATATCATCAAAGATACTCAGATGCAGACTAGGGACAGTCTGTAAGTTGGGGAGAGATGTGGTGCCCAATCTGGGAAACCTCTGGACCAGTATGGAAAAAGTACAATTTTTATGAACTGTTCTATAGCCTCCATTTAATTCCAAAAAAGAAAAAACTTTTTGATCCGGAATGATTCCCATATTCAGCTCCCAAACTTCCAGCTCCCACTCTCCTAGTCGTCTAGGATCATCTCTTGGGTGCCTATCGCCCGGTCCTATGTTCAGTTTTCCCTTGCTTTGCGCTGCTATCCACCCTTTTGGCAAACGCGCAGATGAAGACCGTCTTGGCTGGCGGGCTTCTAACCGGGAAAAAACCGCCATCTTTGCCATCTTTGGAGTTCTCTTATTTGCAACACCAACCCAGAAAGGATCCCCCTTGAGAGTGAGGATGTTCCTTGCTCCATACAATCTTGATCACCTTGGCCAAGCGGGGATGATATCCCCCTCCAACCAATCCTTGCACCCATCATCACCACTGTCAACCTCTAGCCACTGCTCTCATCTACCTCCTTGGTCTTGATCCCCCCAATTGGGACCCCAACCTTCAGGCTTACATCAATCATGCTATCACCCACTCCATCCCAAGTTATGACAACCATCAGACCATTGCTATCAATCAGCCATCAATCCAAGACTCTCACTCAGCCCAGGTTTGTGCTCATCCACCAGCTACTCAACTCAACAATGAACAGAGCCCAAGATCACCAGACCATCAATTGACCAGTCTTGGTCATCATCATCCCATCAACTCATCCCATCCAACAATCCACTCATCAATATCACTCAACCAAACCCCTAAACAACAACCTCAGATCTCCATCAATCCCATCCCTTTGGCTCAAAACTTGAATAGGATCAACAGTCATTGGGACATGCTGATCAATAGGGTCCACAAGAATGAGACCTTGGCCGGAATTTCCCTCAAACTTCATATCCCCCGCGGCCGGTCTTGCATTCTCATCTCCCCCATCAAACCAATCATCACCCTCCTGCCGCGTCCTCTTTGACTGTCTCCTCCAGCTGCTCTTGCACGACCATCCGCGGGCCAGAAAATGCCAGGGCCCGTCAGCCTGTCCGCATGGTTTTTCACCTGCGGGTCTCCTGCCCATGCCCATTATTGGCATGGGCTGGTGACTGTTCCATTCCTGCTCACTCCAGATTTTTTTTATTTCAATTTTTTTTGTTGTTTGTTTTCTCATCAGTTTCTCTTTTTGTTTTTTTTTCTCATGTCCTTAAAAAAAAAAAAAGAAAACTTTTTTTCCACTCTATTCATAAATCTCTCTTGTAAATATTCTACAGACTTCTTTTCTATAAAAGGAGGGGCTCTCCCCTGCCTTTTTCCAGAGGATCCAATCATCCATGGTAGTGTGTGCATATGTCCCCCCCTGTATTCATTGAAAACCAATCCCCATCCTCATCCTGGGTATATCTCTGATTGCACCCTGATCCATTGATCCTGAGCCTTTTCCCCTCTGTGGCCTGATCCTTATCACCAACCAATAGCCTTGCTGGTTGAAGAGAATTCTGACTGTTGGAATTCTTGAGTGTGTTATACCACTCCTTGAACCTTTTCTCTGACCAAACTGGTCTTGATCCCTCCTTGATCATCTTTCTGGAGCCAATCACAATTGATTGAAGAGGTATTATTAAGCTTAACACCTGGAGTGTTATACCTCCCTTATTTTTTTTGGAGTTGCATTCTGCCAGCCTACCCTTGAGTTCCTTGAGAAGTGTTGAGGTTAACTTTGCTTCAAATCAGTTTACTGTTTGCTTTTAGAGCTCCTTAAACGTGGTGCTTTGTCTTGGACAGCCACCCTCAGTTATCTGGTACCCTTCAAGCGCTTGATTGCAGAGAGTTGGGCAGGTTCATTGAGAACCTGGAGGTTGTTAGGGTTTGATTTGATCATCCCCAATCTTCTTCTGACAACCAGAGTTATTAGCTTGTGGGCGTTGTTTCCATACAACAGCTTTTTTCTTTGAACTTTAAACAAACATTAGCTTCCTTTTTCCAAGTTTTTACCACATAATCTTGGCTCAGATAGTGCTGTTCCATCGCTACCAAACTACTATCATCTTTATCCTTTACTACTTGATTCCTCATTTACCAGGTTCCGGACCTTGATCTTGGTTACATTTAAATATTTTTGTAACACTCAGGAGGGCAGCCTAAACAGCACCTTTCCCCTCCACAGAACTGCCAAGGCCTAGCACCATGTGGAGTTATACAGCGCGGTTCCTGAATGGGTGAATTCTTTCAAAGCGTGTCAACAGCAGAGCTCTAGGCTGCCCAGGGAGGTGGGTCACCCTATGGGGGAGGACACGCTGTTTGGGCAGGTCTCCCTTGACGTGGAAGCCGGGAAGTTTTGCATTCCTGCTGGTTGCGCGGGATGATCTATTGGGTTGGGTCAAGGCTTGTCCTCTGGTGAAGTTGTCTGCAGAGAAGGTTGCCCAGTTTCTAGAGGATGATTGGTTTGCGTGGTACGGTTTGCTTTTCCTGGTCACCGTTGATGGAGGTGCGGAGTTACGGGGTTGTTTGATGATGCTGGTCCAGATTTGTGGAGCTAGGTTTGGGTGGGTCACAGAGTACTATCTGGAAGGCACCGGGATGATCAAACACAGTCATCAGCCTATAAATGATGCTCTGGTAAAGATGTGCGGTGAGGAAGGCAAGTAGTGGCAGGAGGCCCTTCTGGTGGTCCTCTTTGCCAACAGGATCTTGGTCAAACGCTCAATGGGCTATTTGCCTTATGAACTTCTCTATGGACAGCATCTGGTGCTTCCGGTGGACATTGAGCTGGAAAACTTCTTGGGAGTGGACTGGTGGAAGGTTAAGACCTCTGCAGAGCTTGTGGAGGGCGCACCAAACAGCTTCTCCGATGAAACAAGACCCTGGAAAAGGCTGCGGAAAGGTTGCAGAAGACTAGGAAAGCATTGGTCTGCTATTGGGACAAGAATTGTTCCCATTGCCTCTGGGATCCGTTGCAGAAGGGGGACTTGGTCTTGCTGTACAATTGGAGTCTGGAGTCCCAGTGGGGTAAGCTCTTCGCCAACCAATGGAAAGGCCCCTTCTGCGTGGCATCCAAGTTTGAGGGCAGGAGTTATCAGCTTGAGGAATTTGACGGGGGCCGCTCAAACAGAAGGCCGCGGCTTTGCACGTGAAGCGCTTCTTTGCATGCGGCTCCACCTCCTTTGATGAGATGGCGGGCAATGGCACGGATGCAGGGGACGGTGCCAGTGGTTCAGGATTGGTAGACAAATTGGGCTCTTGGGCTGAGGAGGATCCCATGCGCGACGCGCCGCCTCAAAGGAGCAAGAGGCTATGAACAGCTGGGGACAGCCATCAAGCTGGGGGGGACGCGAGTAGGGTAAAAGGTTGATTTGGTGAGGGAGTGCTCTAGCTGGTTCACAGCCGGAATAACTAGACACCCCAGAATGTTTTTTTTCTTATTTCTTGAATACATTGCTTTGTGAGTTGGTACTGGTTTTGGTTATGATTGGTTGCAGGGACGCGGGCGCGGCGCAAGCTGGGTTGGTAAAAGCAAGGACAAGCCCGGCGGTTGGGTAATGTGGGACAAGGAGCGGAGGCCAGGTGTAAGCAAAAAAAAATAATCCTTTTTTGGGGTTTGGTTCTTTTCTCTGTCTTCTCCTTATCATTTGTCTTCTCCTACAACGTAATGTGTGCAGAGTATGCTTGGGACACATACGTGACAGGTCTGATTTGGTGAGGGGGTGTCCTAGCCGGTTCACAGCCGGAACAGCTAGACATCCCAGAGTGTTTGTTTCCTTAACTTCTTTTCCTCTCTTGGATGACTGTGTGCGCGGGCTGGTGGAGGGTGGTTGTGTTTGTTGCAGGATGGGTACGGGGAACTGTGTGGCAGTTTGGCTGGGGCAGTCCACGTACCTTCCGGGGAGCTTTGTTGGGTCAGGACGCGGATGCAGATCTCAATCTCACTCTCATTATCACCAGGACGCGGGCACGGATCCCAATCTCACTCTCATTCTCACTTATGATGCGCAGACGCGGAAATTTCTTTAAAAATCACTTGGGACGCGGGGATGTTTCCACAGGACAACCCTCCGGGAAAGGAAATGCGCACAGAAGAGGTGTATTTCTCTAAATCAGGGGAAGGGGGGTACAATGAAGAAAAAAATAATGCGGAAAGAGGGAAGGGGGGAGAGGGGGGGTGATGCGCCTAAGGCATTCTCATCATTTCCTCCATGTCCGCCTGCAACAACGCCTGTAAGGCCCAGAAAGACACCAAAATCTTGCGCCGGGATTACGAGGATTGAGCGCCAGGGGTCTCTAGGAAGTTGCGGAGCATAACGGTTGACCTTTTGGCAAAGATCTTGAATCTGGCCACCAGGAGTGCCAAAAAAATGGTGATTTCAGGGATCTTGGGGGGGCTGGGGGGAGACCGGACTGGTGAGGAGGGGGCCTCCGGAGGACCATCTGGTGGGCTTGGTCCAACAGGAGGCCACAACAAGACAACAATGGGTGACATGGGTGGTGGAGGGGTGGCTTGTGGAGCCGGGGAAGGGGCCAGAGGAGGAGCCGGGGCAGGGACCAGAGTAGGAGCTGGAGGAGGAGCCATGCAATGTTGAAGGATTTCATTGATACGCGGGTCCCTCACGCCTTGCGTAACCCGGACGCGGTCCGCCCAGAATTGCATAGCAGCCCAGAAAGCCGCAAATTTTGGGAAATCCTCCTTCTGGGGAGGTCCTGTGCGGCGGAAACGTGAAGAGGAGTCAGGGATTGAGCTTGAGGGGGGCTTGAGGGGGGGGGGTGAAGGGGTGATCCAGGCGGAGTCCACAAGTCCTCCAAGATGGTTTCATTGTCCAATACCACACACGGTTCCGGATGGGCCCTCTTGCGCGGGCAGGAAGGGCAGCCGGATTGAGGGGGAGGCTGGGGCATTCCCTTGCTAAGCAAGCGCAGTGGTGCCCGCAACGGAAAGCGCTGCAGGCGCATCAACCAGGAACAATAAAACACGTGTGCCCGTTCCGGGCGCAGAAATCAAAGGGGATCATAGTGACGGCGGCAGTTGGAAGGAGGGGAGGGGCTAGTTGCTGGGGTGGTCTGGTAGCGTGGTAGGGTCAAGGTAGTGATGGAAGGACCTCTGGTGACAGAACTCAACTTGGGGGGGATTTGGTGTCATATTTATAACCTTGGATTGGGAGCTGCGTTGCGGGCTGCGCGCTCAGAAGTTGGGTAGGTTGGGCTCAGCATTTGGGGTGCGCACGGTTTCAGCAGTGCCTGCTGTGGCCTCAGCAGCAGGGATTGCAGGGCTTGGCACCAGGTGCAGGTCAGGCCTACGCTGGGGGGCCCCAGGCCACGACCCTCCCAGGGAACGCGGACCAAGTTATGGAGCCAGCCCAACCAAGCTTGGGGGTGGCTAGTCTGGAAGGCAAGGGCGGGTTGGTCAGGGGTTATACGCGCTGGGGAGGTTTGCGCGGGCATAAGGGCAGACCAACTCACGGATTGCGGGATCCAAGGTTTTTGCAGGCATAAGCACAGGCTGACTCACAGATTGTGGGATCCGCGGACGCGTGAGGATGGATAAAACCCAGGGGGCTCTGAGTAGGGCACCGCGGAGGTCTGCGCCATGAGAAGGACAAACCGGAAATACATGTTGAGTATTTTCCCGCTCTCATCTCTTACCGCCTCTCTGCGCCCCGGTGCACACTGAGTCTATGACGGGGACCCCAACGTGTTCTTCTCACTCACACTTGGTCTCATCCCCTTTTACCAATCCCTATTCTTCTGGATCTTTATCAACCTATTTTTCTATCTATCTTTCTTCTCTTCTGTCTATTTTCTTCTTCCTGTCCTTTTCTATTTGCTTCCATTTCTATTTCTTCCTCCAATCTCCTTGACCCTCATCATCACTCCATCAAATCACTCAACCCAAATACAATATTTCAATCTCTGACCAGTAAGATGTTGACTTTGTTGAAGCAGTTGGCTCAGCAAGCCTCTGTATGATCTTGGCCCAACCACCTCAATATGTCACACAGAAGATGTCACAGAATACTCATGTAATCCAATCCACGGTGCACAACATTGATGATCCCTGGTTTTCCAAATCACAGGCCAAGGAGCATGCTGAGCATTCCCAACTAACCTCAAGCCATCGAAGAAAGCAGAAAGAGAAGAAAGCAGCATTACAAAAGAGAAAAGAGACAAGCAAAGAAATGACTGCGCTAATTGATCGCAATGTGCTTCAGATAGCACAAAAGGTAAGAGTGCTTTGCAGCGCAAATGCCTTTAAAAGAAAAGCACTATTCACTGATACAAAAGCAAGGAAAAGGCGGCGTGTAATCTGCGGAAAGTACAAGCTAACAAAAATTAAATGCACAGAGAAAGCCGTTGCATTTCTCTGGTGCTTTGATAGGCAAGGAGGGAACTGGGGCCTTGTACACACACATGTGAGGGAGCCATTGCATAAATAGAGAAGGCCTCCTAGCCATTTTGTAGCGCAATTTTTCTATTAACAGATATCACTTTCATCCTGTATATACATTAGCATCCTTTTCTGGTAGCCTTGCTCAACAGACATACAATTTTACACAATTTATATTATTTCAAGCGTATAAATCAAACACATTATCAGTACCATTACCAACCGTTCAAACAAAATCATTATTACCACGCAGCTCTATTAAAACACTCAAACTCATTCTCCGATCCAATGGAAGGAAACACTGAGACCAAACAATATTGAATTAACAACAAAAACTATGCAACATGGGCCACCATGATGTGAGCAGAGATGTAAGGGTTGGGATGTTTACCTATAATCAAGCGCAAGCCGGTTGAAGGATTAAATGACAAGAATATGAAGCTGTATGTCCTCATCATGAAAAATCTTCATGAGGAACATATTTCCATAGTCAACAGCAACTTAAGAACTGATAAGGAGGGCAAAGGACTAGAGCTTTGGGAGTTGTTCAAGAAGAAATACATGGGCAGCAAGGCCCACCACCAGATGCTTGCCCTAGGAGAATTTATTGACTTGGAATTCAAAGAAACCAAAGAATTCTTTAAAGAAATACGGAACGGCATTAGTAAGATACAAAATTCCGGCTTAGACGTCAAAGAACAGGTTTTGGAGTTATTAATACTCAAGAATTTGCCCAAAGAATTCAAATCACTAGTCCCCATTATCATTCAGGATAGTGGAACCTTGAAAACCAAAGAAGTCATCAATAAAATATAATAAGATTATTTAAAATTCAAATTGAAGAAGACTGACAGAGTGGCAATGGTTGGCCACCAACAACCACCTACAAAGCAAACCGGGAAGTGCTACAACTGCAACATTGTTGGGCACTCAGCCAAGGAATGCTGAAAACCCTGGACTAACTATAAATATGCACCGCCCAAGGCCAATGTTGGCAAAACCAAAGGCGTTAACATATTGTTTATTGCTTTAATGGACAAAAAGTCTGAGAACCCTGTTCAAGAAAAAGAAGAGATCAGCTTTTATGAACCAATCACAAACAAGCTTGAGTTATTTGGAAATCTTGGAAACAATGGGTTCTATAGCCCGGACCAAATTAAAAGGGCCTTGAAGTTAAATAACTACCACGCGTTGAATGGTGTGTTATCAGCAAACAATGCCATGGCTTTTGAGGAGACAATTATTCTTGATTTGGGCGCTTCCAATCACATGTTCAACAAGAAAGAGGACTTTGTCAACTATGTCAGCCACATGGGTAGGATTGAAATTGGCAAATTGGGGAGAAGTGTTGAGATTGTCAGAAGAGGCAACATTATACTTACTTCTGATAATAACACTATTACACTGTGAAATGCATACCATGTTCCATCTTTGCCATATTGCTTGATATCCCAAACTGCGCTTTAGAATAAGGGAGCTCAGATAGTTAAGACAGAAGGCAAAACCATTGAAGTCAGGGTGAACAACAAAAAAATATTCCTTGGGGAGATTAAAAACTGTTTACCATTTCCTAAACTCAAAAGAAAGCAGAACACTTGTCAGATCTCACTCAAAGAGCACAAAAGAATGGGACATCCTGGAGGACAGAACAACTGTCAATTGTGCAAGTTGGGCAAGCAGACTTGACAACCCTTCTCTAATCACAGAGAACGTACCAACATTGCCAGGGAATAGATATTGGAAGATTTAGTTGGACCCATAGATCCTGTTTCCTTGGGAGGAGCCAGGTATGTCCTCACCGTAGTGGATACGGCAAGTAGATACGCGTGGCTGAGGGTTCTGAAGGCTAAAAGTCAAGCGGAGCAAGAATTAAAGTTCCCGGTCAATCAGATAGAAAATAAAATTGGTAAGAAAGTCAAGCGCATCATCACGGACGGAGGCGGAAAATTGTTGAATCAAGACATGAGCTTGTGGGTGGGGGAAAAAGGTATTACACACCTTGTGACTACAAGAAATTCTCCAAAGCATAATGGTACCACCAAAAAAATGAATCAAACAATGATGGAAAAGGCCCGGACCATTTGCATTGATTCCGGTTTGGAGAAAAACCTTTGGGCCAAGCTAGTATCTACGTGTGTTTTTTAATACAATCACAACCAGAAGTCTAATCCTTACCTTTGCATGTGGGGAGTTGAACCTAGGCTTGAGTCCATTAAACCCGTTGGAACTAACGTCTTGTACAGCATACATCACTTTGCAAAGATTGGAAAAATGGATCCAAGATTTCAGAAGGGAGTTTTGGTTGGTTTTGACGAGGAGATGAAGTCCTACCGCATCTGGGACCCCAAAACTAGGAAGGTTGTTTGTTCCAGAGACGTATCATTCACAGTTTCCAATGATGATGCCGGCGACATATTCTATGACGAGTTTGAAGCTAGCAAGTCAACAGAAACAGGGAATTCGGATGATCCGACAAAACTGGCAACAAATAAAGAAGCAGGACAAGTCAACAATATCGGAGCAAGCAATTCACCAAATACTGAAAACCAAATAGATCCAACTATAAATCAAGAGGGGGATATGAGACATGTAGAAACAGTGATTGATAGTCAGTCCATTGCCAAAGAAACCCAAACAAATAAAAGAGAAAGGAAACCAATTGATAGGTATGGTCACTGGACTTCTTACCTATCAGTCAAACAACAGATTGAAGAATACAACCAAGATGACCTTTATTTCAAAGCGATGGCCATGCAAACGTTTGTGAAAGAAAATATGATTGTACCGGATAGCTTCAAGACCGCACAACAATCAACTGAATGTCCTCTATGGAGAAAAGACATATTCACTGAACTCGATTCCATCATTGAGAATGGAGTGTTCGAGATAATCCCTAGAGATGAACGAGATAAAGACAAGACATTAATCAACACGCGACGGGTATTAAATAAAAACTTTGACACTGAAGGCAATCTGAAAAGACACAAAGCACGATGCGTTGCAAGGGGATTCAAACATAAGGAAGGTATTGATTACAAAGAAACATTCTCACCGACTGGACGTCTAAGTACCATGAGGTACATACTCTACCATGCAACTCAGAGGAAGATTAAACCACAAAAAGCACACTTTGTCACCTCATACCTAAACTCAAAGCTAGATGACGACAAAGCAGTCTACATCAGTTTGCCGGAAGGATTTGTTGATTGGCTGAAAGAGACTAAACAAGAAAGTTACACCAAAGAATTGTCTAGAGCATTGATCAACAAACCCGGAATGTTTGTCATAAAACTAAAGAAAACCCTTTATGGATTAAAGCAGGCGGCTCGAGGGTGGTACACCACCATGAACAATTGGTTCCTAGGACACGGATATCAGATTAGCAACTCTGACCCCTGCCTTTTTATATCAGACCAAGGTGATCTAGCATTCGCATGGGTAGATGATCTGATCCTGGTAGGTGACAATACGGACAGTCTAATCAGAAATCTGGGAAAGGATTTCAAAATAAAAGATCTAGGAACAGCACAAAACATCCTGGGAATGAAGATTGACTACCTTACCAACAATCAAATGTTTATAAACCAAGCTCACTATGTAAAGAATCTAGTCGAGGAATATGGGCTTGAAGATGGGAAAACCACTGGCACGCCAATGCAATCAAACATCAAGTTAGTAAAAGCAACCAATGAAGAAAGCAAAAGGTTCAAAGAGAAAGTTCTAGATTATCAATCAGCAATAGGATCTCTAAATTACCTGTCACAGTGCACTAGGCCTGACATCACATACACGGTTGGGAAATTATCTCAATTCCTAGAAAATCCAAACGAAACCCACTGGAGCGCTTTCAAGAGAGTAGTACGATACCTCAAGGGAACCCAGGACCGGGGAATACTTTACCAACCAAACCGCGGCCATGAAATTGTTGGGTATGTTGATTCTAGCTGGGCAGAAGACGAGCAGAGCCTGTTGACAAGCGGCTATATTTTTCAGTGCGGAAGCGGTCTGGTTTCATGGCAAAGTAAGAAACTGGGGGGGCCGAGCTTGTCGTCAACCAAAGCTGAATACCGGGCGTATCTATCAGCGTCACAAGAAGCACAATGGCTCCAAAAACTCACTTTTGACATACACTGTCACGTACCAGAAAAAACCATGATCTGGTCCAATAATCAGGGTGCCATCCAGCTAGCAAAAAACCCAGTATTGCACGCTAGGACAAAACATATAGGCGTTCATTTCAATGTCACAAAAGACCTAGTAGCAAAAAGAGAAATAAAAATAGAATACGTACCAACAGAGGATATGATCGCCGATATCTTTACCAAAGCATTAGACCGGGAGAGACATGTCAAATTTTTGTTGATGATGGGACTCCTACTGGTGTTGATGATCGAGCCAAGAGCAAGGGGGTGTGTTGAAGCAGTTGGCTCAGCAAGCCTCTGTATGCTCTTGGCCCGACCACCTCAAGATGTCACACAGAAGATGTCACAGAATACTCATGTAATCCAATCCACGGTGCACAACATTGATGATCCCTGGTTATCCAAATTGCAGGCCAAGGAGAATTCTGAGCATGCCCGACTAGCCTTGAGCCATCAAAGAAAGCAGAATGAGAAGAAAGCAGCATTACAAAAGAGAAAAGAGACAAGCAAAGAAATGACTGCGCTTCAGATAGCACAAAAGGTAAGAGTGCTTTGTAGCGCAAATGCGCATAAAAGAAAAGCACTATTCACCAATACAAACGCAAGGAAAAGGCGGCGTGTAATCTGCGGAAAGTAAAAGCTAAGGAAAATTAAATGCACAGAGAAAGCCTTTGCATTTCTCTGGTGCTTTGATAGGCGAGGAGGGAACTGGGGCCTTGTGCACACACATGTGAGGAGAGCCATTGCATAAATAGAGCGGGCCTCTTAGCCATATTGTAGCAAGATTTTTCTATTAACAGATATCACTTTCATCCTGTATATACATTAGCATCCTTGTCTGGTAGCCTCGCTCAACAGACATACAATTTTACACAATTTATATTATTTCAAGCTTATAAATCAAACAGAATTCTCCAACAAAGCCTCTTGAACTCAGTCTGACTTCATACTACAAACAGCCTATCTTTATCTATACTCAAATCCCATCCCTTCTGTTTCCTCCGTTGTCTCTCAGTCCATAGATCTCTCTCAACTCAAATCTGCCTCATTAGGCAACTCTCATTGATCTACGCTGTAGGGTTCTAAATTTTTATCTTCCTACTTATTTATTTTTCTTTGAGGTCTCCTTCTGATACGCTTCTCTTTGATTTTTTTTGATCTCTCAGCCTCATCTGGTTCTAAGTTCTCTAGAAACACAATCAAATCTAATTAAGGTTAAAATCTGAAAGGCCTACCTACAAATCTAACCAATCAAGCCATGAAAAAACCAGCTGGAGTGAACGATTACTTTCATCAAGTCGCCCTGAAAGCATCCGTAGACGCTATACCTCCCTTAAATGAAGAGAACTACTCTATCTGGCAAGAGAAGATGCTCATGCTGTTTGACCTCAAAGATATTAAGGATGCCATCACCCAAAATTCAGGCCCCTTATCATCAAAACAAGATAGAGAAATCAGGGCTATACTACTATCCAAGCTTGACAGCACCACTCACGCAAATGTTGTTAACTCCACAAACATCTCTTCTTCTAAGCTTTTATGGGCCAAAATTAGAAGAAGATTTGCCTCCTCAGAGACAGCAAATCAAGCAAGAGTATTCAACCATTTCCTCCATTCCATCTTTCATGAAAATGCCATTAAGGGTTTCATCACCAAAATGAGAAAAGCCATCACAAGGATGACAGATTTTGGGATTGAATTGCCTAATGATATCCTGGCATACTTACTACTGTTCAAATTTCCTCCAACACTCAAAAACGTCAAGAAAAAAATTATGCACGCAGAAAAGAACTTGACAATGGACATAGTTTTCAACCATCTTATCCAATCCCACAATGAGAGAAAGGCCCAATCCAATCTTAGTAAACCATCCATGGATACCTCACTAGTATCAACCAAGACGAGGAACTATGAGGATGAGAAGAAGACAAAGATGAGATGTTGTGAAGGATATCACAATCCCAACGCACCTCACACAGAGTCTTCTTGCTTTCATCTCCACCCTGAAATTGCTCCTGAATGGTGGATTGAACAACAAAACAATTGGAAAAATAAGAATAAGAAGAATCCAACCATCAACTACCATTCCTTACTGACTCTCTGGATCAATGCAGATAACAATCCTAATCTACTCTTGGACTCCGCAGCTAACGTTCAAATCTTAAACAATCTAAAATTTCTCTCATCCATAGAACTACAAGACAAGTCTGAAGAGATCAAGACTGGAAAACTGGAAGCCAATCTCAAAATACAAGGAATCAGAACAGTCAAACTAGAATGGAACCATTTGGTGATCACGCTCAAAGATTGGGCTGACGTACCGGACATAGTTGTCAATCTGATCAGTCCTGGACTTCTTGCAAAGAAAGTTTGTAACCTTAATCAAACCCGCAATAAATTCAAGGTAACTCAAGGAGATCAAATGGTGTTGAAGGGCTTGATAAGGGACAACTTGTTTGTAATTGAAAACCTTGATTGGCTGGCCAGAGTAATGCTGTGAATATCACCAACCAATCCTCTAACTCTTCTTATACTCTATCAGATTTACACAAAATTTACGGCCATGCATCTATCTCTACACTCAAACCTCTCATAAAGGATTGCTTTTCCAATGAAAAGATCCAGAATTTTCAATGCAACATTTGCGTTAAAAGCAAGATCACCAAATCCCCCTTTTCCAATGTTTCTACTCCTGCCAGTAAACCCCTAGAACAAATTCATCTTGATTTAGTCAGCCCAATTACTCCTCAATCAAAGGCTGGTCATAAATACTTACTCACTCTGGTTGACAATTATACTGGCTACCTTGCATGCTTTCCTCTAACTTCTAAAGATCAGACTCCTGAAACAATGATCAATATTCTAGAGACCAAATATAAACGTTTAAACTACTATCCCTCTGAAATATTCTTGGATAAAGGAACAGAATTCACCAATTCTACCCTAAAAGACTTTGCCAAAAATAAATTCATTAAAATTTGCACTTCCAAACTGTACCATCCTCAACATAACGGACAAGTTGAAAGAGCTAATAGGACTATCATCAAATCAGCCCTATCCAACTTCTCTTCATCCCGCCTAGCCAAGAATCACTGGCATATAGTGACACGTAGTTGTTGCTTTATGTTAAGCCAGATCCCTTGAGAAGGTAACCAATTGTCTCACTGGGAACTCATGTTTGGTAAGATCCTCCCAGCTAATTACTTAAAACCTGTAGGTTCTTCCGTGATCTACCTTGCCAATTTTCTTCAAAAAGGAAGAAAATTTGATGAAAAAGGTCTCAAAGGAGTCCTAGTTGGATTCAACCCCATCTTTCACTCTTACTTAATTCTGAATGCGCTTGGAACCGTCATAGAAACTAAACACGTCAAATTCCCTAAGAACCAACTGAATGAATTGCCCTTCTTCAAATTTCCAGGCCTGGATATCTTCTTTCAACCTGATTTGAATTTTTACAAAACCAATTTCTCCACTAATGAGAAAAAATACTCAATTAGGGAACCTGCCTTGGAATACTCTGACTCTGACTCTGATTGAGAAGTGATTCTCCGCTCTACACCTCAACCTCCGCCTCCTCCTTCCCATTCAGAACTGGAATCACCTCAGCAACAACCCAATCTAAATCCTAGACATGAACTTCAAAAACCCCAAAGATACGGCTTTCATCATTATTATGAACCTCCCTCTTATAAGGCCGCTCAAAAATGTTCCAAATGGCCTAGGTGGAAAGCAGCTTCCAAGGAAGAACTTAACTCAAGTGAAACTCAAGAGGTTTGGGAAGATTATTATGGCAAACCTGATAATATACTAAACACAACATGGGTATTTAAATTGAAATAAAATTGCCATGGAGATCCTGTGAAATATAAAGCACGTTTATGTGTGCAAGGATTTGACCAGGTTCAAGGTGTAGATTTTGAAGAGACTTCGGCTCCAATGGGGAAACTTGGATCCCTTTGTCTCTCTATGATCTACGGCTTAAAGAATAAACTAACTTTCACTTGGTTTGATGTAAAAGGGGCTTTCCTCCATGCTCCCTTGAATGAAACTGTGATGATCAAAAATCCTGAAGGGTCAAATTAAAAATCTCCCTATCTTAAATTGAAGAAATCACTATATGGTTTACGTCAATCATCCAAGAATTGGCATGAGAAAATTACCGCGTGGATCAAATCTCAAGGATTCTGTGAATCCACCAGCAATCCATGTTTTTATCTCAATTCTAAGTTGGGGGAAGTCCTTCAATTCCATGTTGATGATCTAATCTTAGTAGGAAAATCTGACTTGTTTGCAGTCAACTTCTTAAAAAGATTGTTGAATTCTTCCTGTCACTCTCCAAATACAATCCTGGGAATGCTAATGAAATTTGATGGAGACAGTATATTTCACAGTCAACCAAAAAATATCAAAAGAGGCCTGGAAGAATTGGGTCTCACCAACTGCAAAGGCATTAATACGACTCTTACTCAAAACTTCTATCTTGAATCAGCTTCCGACAAAGACCATGCTCAGTTTTGTCAACTCAATATCAATTATTGATCTATGATTGGATTTCTGAATCATCTTTCTCAATACACTTGTCCGGATATTTCCTTTGCCATTTCCAGCCTGGCAAGATTCAATGCAAAACCAGGACTCACTCACTGGAAAGAAGTACACAAGGTATGGAAATACCTCAAGACCACTAGGGACTTCAGGTTGACTCTGAAGTATGACTCATCCAAAGACAGTATCTTGGGCTATAGTGATGCTACGTGGGGCGACTACCCCTCTTCTCGCAAGTCAAAAACCGGATATATAGTACTACACTATGGCAGTCCAGTCCTCTTGAATTCCTCAAGACAGCGGAACGTAACATACTCCTCTACCAAATCTGAACTCAACGCCTTAATTGATTGCTACCTGAAATTGAAGTGGATTACTCACCTTGTGGTTGAAATCCATGGCTCATCCTCTAACAAACCAACAATATATGTAGATAATAAGGGATTAGACAACAAAATAAAAAAATTTGGGTCACACTCCAAGTCACAACACATTGACATTAAAACTAAAGGTCTGTGTGAAGACTTTTCTCTTTCTAAGTTTAACCTCAATCTTGTCTCAACCAATGAAATGATAGCGGATCCTTTAACTAAAGCCACATCCATTGGGGCCCTCCAACTCCTTCAACGCACCATATTTCCTAATTAATTTAATTAATACTAAGTCAAATCTCCTCTTAACAGTCACGAGGGTTGTTGAGTATTTTCCCGCTCTCATCTCTTACCGCCCCTCTGCACGCGGGTGCGCACTGAGTCTATGACAGGGACCCCAACGTGTTCTTCCTACTCACACTTGGTCTCATCCCCTTTTACCAATCCCAATTCTTCTGGATATTTATTGACCTATTTGTCAGCTTGCTACTATTGCAGAGCAAGCTGCAAAAGTAACAAAAATAAAATAAAAATAATAATAATACAATTAACCTAAGAAGGAGTAGGAAAACCATAAATATTATTAACAAAATGGGTTCTCCACCCAAATTAAGGTAGGTTCACTCACTGACCCCCCCTTCAAATCCAACTCCTTATATTTTTTAATAATTAAGGAAAGAAAAAACAAAATACTAAGGCTCCATTATTGAGCTTTTTGGCAAATTAAATATTTCACACACATTTTCACGTATAGTTTTAACACCTAAAATTCAGTCAGAATTGAGGTGTTGTGTGTATTTTAGGAGTTACGGGCGGAAATGTGTTTTGTCACAATTCCCACATGCAGCTGCGGCAGCCAATGCACCTGCGCGCGGCTGAGATATAGCCCTGTCACTCCGTCAAGGTTGTTTACGCAGCCCCGGGCCTCTGACAAGTACAAATCTTTGGGACTACAGGTTGAAAGAGTGACAGGCGGCCTGAGAGGCTCAGGTACTGCGTAAACATTCTACAACCTACACAGGAACATTCTACATATGGAATAAATGTTCCCGTGGATAGTAAAAAGTCTAAAAATAGATAATATCATATAAAAATATATAAATAATTGTTATACGTATTTTTTATTTAATATAATTCAAAGTGCCAAGAATGTCGAAAATAAGACAATGTCAACTTCTAAAAATATATTAAAATACTTGAATATACTTTTATGAGATTACTAGACATCAATATCTTCTTGACATACTAAGAAAACTAATGATGTAAAAATAACACATGAATTCACATGACTTATATTTTTAAGTAATTATCTTAGTAAATCAACTGGAACTCGAAAATAAGGAGTAAAATCAATATTATGAATTTTACTCCAGTTATATAATACATAATGAGAACTTACCTGACATCAAGATGTCCGTAAAAATGTCTATGTATATAATTATTAAAGTACTGGGAACATTTACTCAGGATAATTAATTAAATAATACATAAATAGGACAAATTAGTGTTATTCACACGTCCTAATGTCTATTATAAAGTGGAATAATTCCATTCCCTGAGGAATTAGATGCTACCCGTGCTATAGCACCAAGAAAACATGGCAAGCTACCCCTGCTTACCCTGCTAGCCTTAGTGTCCTTCCTTTTGAGCACCTACAACCCTCAGAAGGACAATATTGGGACTCCAAAAGCTATAAATAAAGAGCTCTTTTGAGGATATTGATGGGCAGAGACCCAGTTATATTCATATCCAGTCACCGTGCCAAGGTAATCAAGTACTTATAAGAGATAAGTAAGTGATTTATGGCAATTTCTGATCAATAATATCCGTCCTCAACCTCTTTTATACCAATTAAAACTGCTGAAAAACCTTATAACCCCAGTATACAGGTTTAAACCATCAGTGCACATCTCAAAAAGATACCCAAAGGATTTAATAATATACCAGTGATTTTTATTATCCTTCTTGGTTGTGGAAGCTTTGCTACAAGGTCCTTCCACTCCACCGTTTATTTTATATACATATCATCTTTGGGTAAAATATTCTTTAAAATAAAGAGCCCAAAATAACCAGGACTACGTGTTTTCATACTGAAATCCCTGAAGAGAGGTGTTAAAGATCCGCAATATAATTGTGGCCCCTCTATAAAAATATTTAATAATCAATTTATTCATATTGATTTAAAACAATAAACAATAACCAAACCACTTAACCTTGCAATAAGCTTAATCCAAATATTTTATGGATTTTGGCTGCATTTATTAAATAATATATTTATTATTTACTCAATCACCTCTGGTAGCTAAAGGATAGAAAGTGTATTGGCATCCAGGAGGCTGACAATTGGGGGTCTTGCTGGGAAATATTCCACTTTATTATATTTAATACCTTGGACCAGACATTTCACAAAAAAATAAAATCAAAGATAAATTTATCTGACTTTATAACCGTGATTTATCATTAAATTCTTTTGCAGTGGATTCAAAAACCAATGCAGAATTAATAATCTATTATTTGAATCTTTTAAAGATAAGAAAAGAAGAATATATCAAAAATTATAAACCTACTGGTTGGAAAGCTTTAACTCAAGCTGAGCAGCTTAATATCTCTTCTGCACGTAAACACTTAGATAAACTCCTTGAACAAGAAGATCTTGAAAGGCGTATCAACTTTCAGGCTCTATTAAGGAAACATAAATCTTGGAAGAAATACCATATAAATTACTTTTTGAAATATAAAAGTAAGTATACAACTTGAATTACCATATCATTTTTTTTAAAAAAAAATATTGATATATTTTATTAACCAATAAAATACACTTTTTTATCAGTGAACTGGCCATATCTTGGAGTGGGGGAATGTCAGCTTGCTACTATTGCAGAGCAAGCTGCAAAAGTAACAAAATAACATAAAAATAATAATAATACAATTAACCTAAGAAGGAGTAGGAAAACCATAAATATTATTACAGAAATGGGTTCTCCACCCAAAATAAGGTAGGGTCACTCCATGACCCCACACTTCAAATCCAACTCCTTATATTTTTAAATAATTAAGGAAAGAAAAACCAAAATACTACGGCTCCATTATTGAGCTTTTTGGCCAATGAAATATTTCACACACATTGTCACGTATAGGTTTCACACCTAAAATTCAGTCAGAATTGAGGTGTTTTGTATATTTTAGGGGTCACAGGCGGAAATGTGTTTTGTCACAATTCCCACATGCAGCTGCGGCAGCCAATGCACCCATGCGCGGCTGAGATATAGCCCTGTCACTTTTTCAAGGTTGTGTATGCAGCCCCGGGCCTCTGACAAGTACAAATCTTTGGGACTACAGGTTGAAAGAGTGACAGGCGGCCTGAGAGGCTCAGGTACTGCGTAAACATTCTACAACCTACACAGGAACATTCTACATATGGAATAAATGTTCCCGTGGATAGTAAAAAGTCTAAAAATAGATAATATCATATAAAAATATATAAATAATTGTTATACGTATTTTTTATTTAATATAATTCAAAGTGCCAAGAATGTCGAAAATAAGACAATGTCAACTTCTAAAAATATATTAAAATACTTGAATATACTTTTATGAGATTACTAGACATCAATATTTTCTTGACATACTAAGAAAACTAATGATGTAAAAATATTACATGAATTCACATGACTTATATTTTTAAGTAATTATCTTAGTAAATCAACTGGAACTCGAAAATAAGGAGTAAAATCAATATTATGACTTTTACTCCAGTTATATAATACATAATGAGAACTTAACTGAAATCTAGATGTCCGTAGAAATGTCTATTTATATAATTATTAAAGTACTAGGAACATTTACTAAGGATAATTAATTAAATAATACATAAATAGGACAGATAAGTGTTATTCAAACGTCCTAATGTATATTATAAAGTGGAATAATTCCCATACCCTGAGGAATTAGATGCTACTCGTGCTATAGCACCAAGAACACATGACAGGCTACTCCTGGTTACCCTGCTAGCCTTAGTGTCCGTCCCTTTGAGCACCTAAAACCTTTAGAAGGACAATATTGGGACTCCAAAAGCTATAAATAAAGAGCTCTTTTGAGGATATTGATGGGCAGAGACCCAGTTATATTCATATCCAGACACCGTGCCAAGGTAATCAAGTACTTATAAGAGATAAGTAAGTGATTTATGGCAATGTCTGATCAATAATATCTGTCCTCAACCTCTTTTATATCAATTAAAACTGCTGAACAACCTTATAACCCCAGTATACAGGTTTAAACCATCAGTGCATGTCTCAAACAGATACCCAAAGGATTTCATAATATACCAGTGAGTTTTCTTGTCCTTTCTCTGTCGTGGAAGCTTGGCTACAAGGTCCTGCCACTCCACCGTGTATTTTATATACATATTATCTTTGGGTAAAATATTCTTTAAACTAAAGAGCCCAAAGCAACCAGGACTACATGTTTTCATACTGAAATCCCTGAAGAGAGGTGTTAAAGATCCACAATATAATTGTGGCTCCTCTATAAAAATATTTAATAATCAATTTATTCATATTGATTTAAAACAATAAACAATTACCAAACCAATTAACCTTGCAATAAGCTTAATCCAAATATTTTATGGATTTTCGCTGCATTTATTAAATAATATATTTATTACTTACTCTATCACCTCCTGGCTAAAGAATAGCAAGGGTCTTGGCATCCAGGAGGATGACACTATTTCCCTATCTATCTTTCTTCTCTTCTGTCTATTTTCTTCTTCCTGTCCTTTTTTATTTGCTTCCATTTCTATTTCCTCCTCCAATCCCCTCCACCCTCAACATCACTCCATCAAATCACTCAACCCAAATACAATATGTCAATCTTTGACCGGTAAGATGTTGACTTCTCCAACAAAGCCTCTTGAACTCAGTCTGACTTCATACTACAAACAGCCTATCTTTATCTATACTTGAATCCCATCCCTTCTGTTTCCTCCGTTATCTCTCAGTCCATAGATCTCTCTGAACTTGAAGCTGCCTTATTAGACAACTCTCATTGATCTACGCTGTAGGGTTCTACATTTTTATCTTCATACTTATTTATTTTTCTTTGAGGTCTCCTTCTGATACTGTTCTCTTTGATTCTTTTTTATCTCTCAGCCTTGGCTGGTTCTAGGTTCTCTAGAAATAAAATCAAATCTCATTAATACGTGATATTGAAGGGGAGGGTTTTGGACGGGGTGCGTGGTATGGGGTAGGGTTAGGGTGGAACTAGGGCTCTGTACTTGGGGTCATATTTTATCTATCTTGTTTCTTGTGGTTGTACCTAGGTTAGGGTTGAGAGGGAGGACTCAAAAATACCTCACTCTCAACTCTGGGTTAGATCATATATAAATATGGTATATATCATCACCCTCTCTATTCTGAAAACTCATTGCATCCAATCTCCTGGCAGATGCTTAAACCAATAACTTCCAGAACCTGAGGAAAACTTAGAGGGGTATCACCTGTCTTGTTTCCACAAAGTGGAAGTAGACATGATTGGAGCTGATTGCGTTTGAATATCCTCCTCAGCATTGCATTGGAGCCACTCATAGGTTTCTTCAGGATCACCATTTCTAGGCTGAGCATGCCCAGCCAAGTCCTCAGCATCAACTGAATCAGATTTTTGGGCATCAAAAGCAGCTAGGGGGGTGATGTTGGCCTTCTTTCCAACTATTTCATCCATTTGAATATAAAAAGGACAAATTGAGTCCAGCTTATCAATCACAAAGGTGATTTCCTTGGCTTTGTCAGAGTTGGTGGTACCAAAGCTATTGGAGATTGAAATGGAGTGGGCCTTTTTGTACTTGGATTGAGAATTCTTGAATTGCTCCCTCATCTATTTGGATGAAAGATCCAGCATACCTTTTGTTTTTTCTTGAGCTCATTGGCCATCAGGAGAAAACCATTGACCTTAGAGGATGGAGGTCAGCCAACATGTGTTTCATTGTCCAATCCAAAGCAGGCATCATATTTGGAGGGAATTTTGAGCCAGTTGACCAGGATGATGTGATCAGCTCTCTTGAGCTGACTTGAGCCCTTGAAAGCTGATGGGGGAGGATTGTTTGAACCCTTGAAAGCTAATGGGGGAAAATTGATTTTTTTGGAGTTCCTTGGCAATGTTTTCTTTGGTGTGTTGGACTTTTTTGTGGACTTTCAGGGGCAGGTTTGCTGAGGGGCCATTTGGAAAGAGTAAGGGCAATAAGGTGATGAGAGGGATGAGGTTACAACCAAGATAAACTGATGAGAGATATCAAGTGATGAGAGCAATAAAGTGACAAGAGCAATAAAACAATGATTGGATTCTTTGGATGAGGTTGGAGGTACAAGTTCTTGTTGAACATGGAGTGATGAGAGTGATGAAGTTATGAGAGCAATGAAGCAATGAGAGCAATGAAGCCATGAGAGAAATAAAGCAATGAGAACAATGAAGCAATGAGAGAAATAAAGTGGTGAGTGATCAATTGATGAGGTTGATAAATTGATGAGAGTGATGATGAGAGTGATAAAGTGATGAGAGTGGTGAATCTTATGATCAAGAGGCTGGAGGTAAAAAAATTGGCAATGATTTTGGAGTAGAAGGAGGTGTGAATCCAGGGGTGGATGACATGGACAGGTGGTGGAAGCCTTTAAATACTTTATTTGAAAAAACCTACTGATTTCCAGGTAACATTGACAGGTCTGATGTGAAATAATTGGGTTTTTTTGACATTTAATGGTGGGTTGGAAATGGCTGATTTGCTTTGAAACACGCTATTAAAAAATTGCAGGTTTTCTCAACTCTGATACACCGTATTATTTATCATTGATCATTTATTATTTATTATTTATTATTTATTATTTATCATTTATCATTTATCATTTATTATTTGTTATTTATTATTTATTATTTATTATTTTTATTTATTATTTATTATTTATTATTTATTATTAATTATTAATTATTTATTATTTATTATTTATTATTTATTATTTATTATTTATTATTTATTATTTATTATTTATTATTTATTATTTATTATTTATTATTTATTATTTATTATTTATTATTTATTATTTATTATTTATTATTTATTATTTATTATTTATTATTTATTATTTATTATTTATTATTTATTATTTATTATTTATTATTTATTATTTATTATTTATTATTTATTATTTATTATTTATTATTTATTATTTATTATTTATTATTTATTATTTATTATTTATTATTTATTATTTATTATTTATTATTTATTATTTATTATTTATTATTTATTATTTATTATTTATTATTTATTATTTATTATTTATTATTTATTATTTATTATTTATTATTTATTATTTATTATTTATTATTTATTATTTATTATTTATTATTTATTATTTATTATTTATTATTTATTATTTATTATTTATTATTTATTATTTATTATTTATTATTTATTATTTATTATTTATTATTTATTATTTATTATTTATTATTTATTATTTATTATTTATTATTTATTATTTATTATTTATTATTTATTATTTATTATTTATTATTTATTATTTATTATTTATTATTTATTATTTATTATTTATTATTTATTATTTATTATTTATTATTTATTATTTATTATTTATTATTTATTATTTATTATTTATTATTTATTATTTATTATTTATTATTTATTATTTATTATTTATTATTTATTATTTATTATTTATTATTTATTATTTATTATTTATTATTTATTATTTATTATTTATTATTTATTATTTATTATTTATTATTTATTATTTATTATTTATTATTTATTATTTATTATTTATTATTTATTATTTATTATTTATTATTTATTATTTATTATTTATTATTTATTATTTATTATTTATTATTTATTATTTATTATTTATTATTTATTATTTATTATTTATTATTTATTATTTATTATTTATTATTTATTATTTATTATTTATTATTTATTATTTATTATTTATTATTTATTATTTATTATTTATTATTTATTATTTATTATTTATTATTTATTATTTATTATTTATTATTTATTATTTATTATTTATTATTTATTATTTATTATTTATTATTTATTATTTATTATTTATTATTTATTATTTATTATTTATTATTTATTATTTATTATTTATTATTTATTATTTATTATTTATTATTTATTATTTATTATTTATTATTTATTATCTATTATTTATTATCTATTATTTATTATTTATTATCTATTATCTATTATCTATTATCTATTATCTATTATCTATTATCTATTATTTATTATTTATTACTTATTATTTATGATTTATTATTTATTATTTATCATTTATCATTTATCATTTATTATTTATTATTTATTATGTATTATTTATTATTTATTATATTATTATTTATTATTTATTATTTATTATTTATTATTTATTATTTATTATTTATTATTTATTATTTATTATTTATTATTTATTATTTATTATTTATTATTTATTATTTATTATTTATTATTTATTATTTATTATTTATTATTTATTATTTATTATTTATTATTTATTATTTATTATTTATTATTTATTATTTATTATTTATTATTTATTATTTATTATTTATTATTTATTATTTATTATTTATTATTTATTATTTATTATTTATTATTTATTATTTATTATTTATTATTTATTATTTATTATTTATTATTTATTATTTATTATTTATTATTTATTATTTATTATTTATTATTTATTATTTATTATTTATTATTTATTATTTATTATTTATTATTTATTATTTATTATTTATTATTTATTATTTATTATTTATTATTTATTATTTATTATTTATTATTTATTATTTATTATTCATTATTTATTATTTATTATTTATTATTTATTATTTATTATTTATTATTTATTATTTATTATTTATTATTTATTATTTATTATTTATTATTTATTATTTATTATTTATTATTTATTATTTATTATTTATTATTTATTATTTATTATTTATTATTTATTATTTATTATTTATTATTTATTATTTATTATTTATTATTTATTATTTATCATTTATTGTTTATTGTTTATTATTTATCATTTATCATTTATGATTTATCATTTATTATATATTATTGATTGTTGATTATTTATTATTTAATATTTATTATATATAATTTTTTATATATAATTTATTATTTATTATTTATAATTTATAATTTATTCTTTATTATGCATTATTGCTTATTTAGTGAGGGCTAAAAAACTTAATTTTAGTTGTTTAGCGTGCTGTAAAACTCAAATGGGATGTGTAGCATGCCACACAGCCCATTTCAGTCGTGTAGCATGCCACACAGCCCATTTGAGCTGTGTAGCATGCCACACGGCTCATTTGAGTTGTGTAGGGTGCCACATAGCCCATTGAACAGTGGAAAAAACTCAAAGAGCCGTGGACAGAGTTGTGTACATGGCTCAATGAGCCATGAATTTAAAATTTCCCTAATAAAAATGAAGGATGGAAAATTTTTATGACTCTGTGGGAAAAGTATGGGGCCTCTAAAACCAAGGGGGAGGAAGAAGTCAATGATGCAGAACTCAGAGTACGCAAATTTATTGCCTCTTCTTTTCATCTCTGCTTGGAATGCTTATGTTGAAACTTATATACAGATTTTCTTGAAAGACCATGAGGATATTTTCAATTATATGGAAAAAAACATTTTCCCTTTCAAAGAGACATTAGTTACAGTGTGTAATTGTGTCCAACCAGACTTTGGAAAAAAACAACTTCTTGGGTAGAAGGGTGCTATGCTGCTTTCAAATGATTACTTGGTGGATCTTTGGGGAACATTTTTGATGTGTGGAGACACTTCAAGGTACCATTGAAAGCCAAATCCAATCAGTACATGTGTCACTTAAAAACTCTTGAATAAATTTAGGAACCGTTCTTCCAAAATAAATTTAACCTTTGGGTTACAAATTTTCAATTGAGGCAATTAAACTCTTTTGGGAAAAATTCAAGAATTTAAAGTGTGACCATGATGGCAAGGTGTTCTCAAAGTCATATTCAAAACAATTGGCTTTCCCTATTCCTAAATCTTAGCAGAAATACTATCATCAAGAGGATCCTTTGTGCCTGAGGATGTTCATACTCAGTGGAGGTTAGACTATATAGTCTAACCTCCTCAAAAACCCAACTTACTTTACTGGAAGGATCATATATGATCCTTCCAGTAAAGTAAGTTGGGTTTTTGAGTTTTTGAAGGGTAAAAATTATAGGATTGACAGATTCATTATTTTTTTGCTTTTGGAAGGATTTATACAGATCCAGTGCTTGAAAAATTCCAATTGTTTAGCAAGGTGAATTCCACACTTATGGGAAAACCTCAACAAGTTAGATTGGATATTTTAAAGGCCATGGTTGAGTATACAGCCACTTTTATTGCCAAGCCAAGGCTTAAGCCAAAGTTCTTAAGTTCCAGCCACAGTCAACCAAAATTTAAAGCTACTTGTTGTGAAGTTTCTAAATTTGAAAACATTGGAAGGGAACTTAAGAGGGAAAAACGGGTTAGAAGGGAACAAAAAAGACTAAATATAGCAAGTCTGTCATTTTGAGATGTCTTCATTTTTAATGTTTAATTAACTGATGGAAAAATTATTTCCGTAGTTCAAGGAAGGCTCTTCATATGAATTTCATAGTTCAGAGGAAGAGACTGAAAGCAAATTAGGCTCCCTTCATTTGGAATCTTCTTCCTTAGAAGAGAAAGAAGGAGAAGTGGATAATTCAATCAGAAGCCCATATTTGGTGAGTATTTATTTCATCAATGTAATTAACATAATGAATACTGAGTTAGTTTGGATGATAGGGACCAAAAGTGAAATACCTTGGTCATGTACCTGAGAACTTACATAAGTTTTGGGGGGAGGTTTGGGATCCAGTTGGTGATTGGAACCGCGGGTTTAGATTCATTGCTAAATCACTTGGGTAAAATGAGAAAAAGATAGAAAAAAGACTTGATGTCAATGGCATCAATGAAAAGATTTCCTCTTCAAAATGGCTTGCAAAGCTAGACATGGGCCAATTAAGAGCTGATACTCATGGAAGACCAATATTTCTCATTTCATTGGATTCATGCTGTACTTATACTCCTATGAAAATGGGTTTAAAAGAACAATCAGATGCTATATTCATTTTCTTTTTCAACATTAATCACTGGGTTCATGATTTACTTGAGCGATAAATGATTCCAATCCTGCCAATGGTTTCAATACCGGCTTCTATTACTTCTCAAATGGCTTCTGGTTGGTTTTATCATCTAAAAGATCAACTCAAGTTGTATTCTAAGTTATAAAAATCATTTCACTTTCATTATTTGCTTTTTGGTTCTGATTCTGAATGTGTAATTCCATTAATATAAAGGGTTATGAAATTTTTAACATCATTATGTTGAGTGTTTTGAGTTGAAATCATCATGTTTAGTGTTTTGAATGAGACTTTATTGGTAATTCAGTTCAACTTGTGTTGGGCTGATACCATCATAAGGAGTATTTTTCCTTCTTGTGATGGGATCAGCTCAACACAAGTTGAACTTGTTTTTTTTTTGGTATTTGTACTTTAAGGCCTGACCATTACGGTGGACTTGATAGAAGTCTTTTTTGGAGTTTTTAATTTGGGCTAGTCCATTTAGGTGGGCTTGATACAGGTCCACCTCATTGGACTAGCCAAATTTGTTTTGGGGGTTGATTTAGTTTTGTGCTAGTCCAATGAAAAAATTTTAACTGCTTTTGGGCTAGCTATTCCCCTCATAAGGAGTATTTTTACTTTGTATGATTGGATCAGCTTGAACCATGTTGAAATTGTATTTTTTGGTTTTTTTTAATTTAGGGCTTGTCCATAGACTCTTTCTTTGTTGATTTATTTTTGAGTTTTTTTACTTGAGGTCTGTTCCATAGACCTTTCAATTTTTTTTTATATGGGCTGCTCATTCATGGCCCCAAATTGTGAAATTTTTAGAATTTCCTTTTATTTTTTTTTTATTTTTTTGATCTTTTTTCTTTTTTTTGGTGTTTTATTTTTTTGGTTTTTTGCTTGTTCAATTTATTATTATTATTATTTATTTTATTTTTTAATTAATTTTCTTTTTTTTTTCTGACTGGGAATTGGTTTTGAGTGGCTATTCACCACTGAAGTTAGTTGCAAGTGGTTATTCTTGGCTTGGATGGGTTGCAAACTGTGCAACACAAACCAATTTGAGTTGTGAATGGGTTGCGCAGGGTTGTAAATTTAACATTGCCCTTCCATTTCACATAATTCCCAATCTTTGGGATTCCATGTATTCACTAGAATTACTTTTAATACTCAAGAACTGATACAAAAATCTTTTTTCAGGTTCCTACTCAAGTTAGAAGCCAATTTTTCTCAGAGTCAAAACCAATCCAAAATAATTTTCAGGTGCAGCCATCTTTTTCATAGTTATTGGAGATGGAACTGGGAACAATTAAGGGAGAAAAAGGTTGATAATTGAAGATAGAAAGAGAAACAATTCTGGGAAAGAAATTTGGAGAAATTAGCCTCCAAAATGCTTGCAGCAGGCCATGTGAGTTTCAGGATGGGCTTCATTGCTTACTGTTTCCCATTTGATAGAGTCTTTGAATACTGGGTCTGCAAAAAGATTGTTGCAGAAAACACAGGATTTTCCAAACATATCTTCTTGTCTGTATTATATGAAGACCTGAGGGAAAAAATGCACCAATTTCTATACAAACAAAACCTGTTTTCAAGGTCTTGGGATAGTTCAATTCCTCTTCTATGAGAAATGTGGGCGCTCTAGACAATAGTAAATGGGGAATTCAAGGTAAGGGATTTGATTCAGGAAAGAAACTCTCAAAATACCATTTAAAATATTTGACCAGAATCACAAAGATTCCCAAAAACCACTTTCACAGAATCCTCAAGCCGGAAAAAGTGAAACCTACACAGGCTACATATTACAGAAATGTGAATAAAAATTATATTTTATCAATTAAAAAAAATTGGAATAATTAAATTAATACAAATAAATCTTTCAAAAGGATGTGTACATGCACTACAGGACCATTTCCCCTGTTGATATCACCCAATCTATTCAAGAAGTTTTTAATTTCTTGAAAGTTGAAATGGCCATCTGGCGTAAACAACCAAAATCAGCCTTTTGGCTACGTATTACTGAAATTCTGGACCTGTAAAATGGTTTCTTCCTATCTATTTAGCCTGATTACCTCAAAGAAACCCCTGATAAACTCAATATAGAGAAATACAGGCCATTTTGGGAAGCCCATCATTCATAAACTCATTATCATATATCCAGAAACCTTTCCATACAGTAATCAATTTTTTTTAAAAGATTATTAGTGATTTATTGATTTAGTCTGACTTTCATTTGAACATTTCAACCCTCATAAATCATTTTTTTCTCCATGGTAAGCCCTCAAAGGATCTTAATAGGCTCACAACTCACCTTTTGGTTATTTCTTTCAGGTAACCTGGTATCAAACCCTCACCAATTAAGTTATTCTTATCTGCATTGACTGTTTTTCTACCCAAGAATAGCCATACAATTTATTTCATGGATATTTATTCTTTTATCCAAAGGTTCCAAGGTCCCAGGTGCACAGATCATAAGTTGAATCCTCTGAAGATAGGTGTTCAAGATCTTCATTTTCAACTTTTGCCACTCTATTCAATAAATTTATTAATTAATTTATCCGTTAATTACACTCAACCACCTTCTTATATTTTCTTTATCCAAATAATCCCAGAATATTTCTGCATTTAACTGAATTATATATTTACTCTGATTCCAAAAACTCTTTTCTTTCTTATTTTTTCTTTTCTTTTCTTGTTTCTTGTTTCTTTTTTCTTTTTTCTTTTTTCTTTTTTCTTTTTTCTTTTTTCTTTTTTCTTTTTTCTTTTTTCTTTTTTCTTTTTTCTTTTTTCTTTTTTCTTTTTTCTTTTTCTTTTTTCTTTTTTCTTTTTTCTTTTTTCTTTTTTCTTTTTTCTTTTTTCTTTTTTCTTTTTTCTTTTTTCTTTTTTCTTTTTTCTTTTTTCTTTTTTTGTTTTTCTTTTATCTTTTTTCTTTTTTCTTTTTTCTTTTTTCTTTTTTCTTTTTTCTTTTTTCTTTTTTCTTTTTTCTTTTTTCTTTTTATTTTTTGTGTGGGTGATGATAAATTCATGACTAAAATGGGCCATGTGGCAGGCTAACACAAATTCAATTGGGTTATTTAGCCTCCATATAACTACAATTGAGTTGTTTAGCCTCTAAACAACTTGACTGTATCCATGTAGCCCCCACAAAATGAAGAGTTGAATGTTTTTGATTCCTGAACCAACAGACTAAGCGCGATTAAATCAACAAGAGCTTTAGGAAGGAAACAAAGAATGAAAAGGAGAATGAAAAAAATAAAGAATGATTCTCACTCTAGGCGGACACAAAAGGATTGGGCGCTCAGGTTGGTAACAAAAGAAAATAAAAGAAAAGAAAATAAAAGAAAGGACTAGATCTAACATGTGTTGGAGATAAGCACGTGAGTGAGATTTGAAGCCAGTGTAAGGATCAGCATAGAGACAACCTCACATATGAACACTAAAGAAAGGAAATCATTTGATGTTGAGTGGTGAGTGTTGGTTCAACAAAGTGATGAAGTTGAGGAGATTATTGTATTGAGCTTATTGAGGGAGATGTCGTATTGAGCTTATTGAGGAGATGAGGATGATGAGTTTTGGCGGAGGTGAGTGTTGATGAAGAGATGGAGTGAGACAAAGATAATGTGAGTGAAGCAATGAACGAGGCGGAAGCTGAGATGGATGGTGGAAGCAAGCGTGGAAGTGGGTGAGATGGATAGCGGAAGCAATGAAGGAAGTGGGTGAATAAGCGGAAAGGGAATGATGAGGTGGATGGTAGAAGTGGTGAGAGTCAAGGAGCGAGGTGAAAATGGTGGAGATGAATCGATGAAGGCGATGAGGAGATAGGATGCGCGCGCCCATGCGGGCCGTTGTGCGGATGATTATTGCAGGTGAGCGGGCGCCATTGCGCGGATGAGATAGGGAACTGAGACATGTGCGCATTGGGTGCACGGAAGAGGATCGTGGTTAGAGATCAATTTTAATGGGATTTCATTTCATTTCAACACGCTGCCATGTTCAGATGAGAGGTTGAAGGATAGTTGAGGTGAGCGTTTTGATGGAGGGTCTTATGGCCGACTTTGTCAGTGGGTCTGCTAGCATAGATTCGGAAGGGACAAGGTTGGTAATCAGAAGTTTGGCTTCCTTTTGTTCCCTAAGCCATTTGATTTGAATATCTACATGCTTGAGGGCGTTGTGGTGAGATTCAAAATTGATCAGATCATTCAAGGCTTTGTTGTCAATGTATGATCCGTGAGTGAGGGATATATCCGGATTTAATTCTTTTATTAGGTTTAAGATCCAAATCTTCTCTTGAGTCGCCAGAACTAATGACTTGAGCTCTCCTTCTGTGGAGGACAACGAGACGGTAGGTTGCAATTTGCTGTGCCACGAGACGGTGCAGCCATGGAGCAGAACTAAGTAACCAGTGTGGCTCCTTCGTGAAATGGGATCGTTGCTGCATTGGAATCGCTCCAGGTCTCAAGATCAAGATTGAACAAGTTGTTCTTGAGGCAGAGGGCCAGATCACAAGTGGTTTTTAAGTATCGCCAAGCGTGTTTTGATTCCGTCCAATGGGAGAGACCAGGCTTTGCATTGAATCAAGAAAGAGAGGAGACAGTGTAGGAAAGATCGGGTCGAGTTTGAGTCGATATGAAGTTGAGGAACCCGGTTGATGAGCGATAGTTGATATTGAGATTGGAGAAGGCAGCAGCATCAGAATCGGTCACAGGATGGAGTACTAATCCAGGGGTCAGTGGAGTATTGATCGGTCAAGATTCCAGTAGTCCAAGCTCGGTCAATGCTGAGTTAATGTGGTCGGGTTGGTGCAGACAGGGTCCGTGTGATGATTCAACGATGTAGTTGCCAAGGATCTTAGAAAGGGGGCCTTCGTGGGAAATGGAGAATTTTGCCTTTAATTGCTTTTGGAATTCTTGAGATTCGCCAATGATGACCAAGTGGTCAACATAGCAAAATATAAAAATTTGGGCAGATTGGTTTATGAATAAGCAGGGATTGGCGGAGGAGGTGGTGAAATTTTGGTCAAGAATCCAGCGTTTGAGTGTGTCAAACCAGCTTTTAGGAGCCTGTTTCAGTCCGTACAAGGCCTTGTTCAATTTGAGATAAGGGAAAGTCGTGTCATATCCGGGAGGAGTTTTGATGAAAATGTCTTCATCAAGCTTGGCATGTAGGAATGCTGACTTGATGTCCATTTGAACGATTGGCAGTTTGTGACGGAAGGCGTAAACCAGAATAGTTCGGAGCGTGGTAATCTGACCGGTAGGTGCGTAGGTTTTGCCATAGTCTATGAATTCTAGCTGTCAAAAACCTTGCACACACAACCTGGCCTTGAAGATGATGCCATTGTTGTCAGGATTGGTTTTGAGTTGATAAACCCACACGGTGGATAGAGCTTTCTTTCCTTCTGGAAGCGAGTGAAAACCAGTCCAAACTCCCATAGATTTGATTCCATCAAGCTCAGACTTCATTCCCTTGGACCAATTTTGAAAATTTGGTGAACGCTTTGCCTCTTCGTAGTTTTGAGGGATGGTTCTGGAGAGAAATCCATAGCGTTGAGGCTTTTGAAGGGATGAGCGATCTCTGAGAATTCGGGATGGAGGAGGAGCGAGTTGGTTGGCTATGTTATCATCATCAGAACCGTCGGTGGCAGATTTATCCAATGGAAGCAATTCTTCAGAAGTGTCGGAGTCGGAATTAGGCTTGGAGGATTGAGTTGATTCAGGAGGAGTTGGATCAGTTGAGTGAGGAGGAGGAAGAATGGTCTTTTCATGATGGATCAAGGATAGCGTGTCCAATAGGTTGGAATCGAGGTGGAGAAGAGTTTCAAAGGGAGATTTGAGTGAAGGAGAAGATTCAGTTAGTTTTATGTTTTCAAAAATTTTAACATGTTTCGAGCAAACAGTCTCGCAAAGCTCTGGAATATAAACTTGGTAGGAGTTAAACTGTAGGTCGTGACCTACGAGAATTCCTTCCCAACCTTTCTTTTCAAATTTTCCAAGATTGTGGCGGAGATTCAGAACTATGGTTTTGGATCCCAAGGTTTGAATTAGGTTGAGTTTGGGGCAATGACCATTCCACATCTCTGAGGCGCTTAATTTTGACTCTTTGGCTGGCAACAGATTCAGAATCTCGCAACATCCAATTAAAACTTGATCCCAAAGTTCCATTGGAATGGCCATGTTGATGATGGTGGTTCTGGCCGCTTCAACAATGGTTTGGTTTGCTTGCTCGGCAATGGGGTTGTGTTGTGGAGTGTAAGGTTCAGATGTGGTGTGTATAATACCAGAATTAGTAAGAAATCTGGAGAGTTTGGAGTTAAAAAATTCTCCACTGTTGTTGGATTGAAGAGATTTGAGTTGATATCCAAATTGATTAGAGTGAGTCTTGATGAATTTGATTAACTCATTGGTCACATCCGATTTGAGTCTGATGGGGAGACAGGTTTTAAAGCGGGAGAATTCATCAGTGAGAAGCAAGAAATATTTGTTGCCAGTCTTGGAGATAGGATTTATTGGTCCGCAGACATTGGCGTGAAGACAAACAAAAGGTTTCGAGCAGTTGGAGATATGGCTTTTGAAGGATGAGAAATGAATCTTTCCCAAGGCGCACGATTTGCATGAGAGTTCTTTCCATCTCAATTTTGTAAAATCTTTCAAAAGTAGCTTAGTTTGATTGAGGTGAGGATGTCCAAAGCGTTTATGGAGAGTCGTGAGGGTAAGAAAGACATGAGACAATTCAGACTGAGGAAGAGCAAGATCTCTGATTACCAAGAGATTGTCTTCAATGGAGCCGGTAAGGATCGATTTATGCTTGAACTTTACAACAAAGTCATGCTGACCGGATAAGTGGAGCAAGCAGCGTTTGTTCAAAAGTTGGCCCAAGGACACAAGATTTACCGCTAGCTGAGGAACGTACAGAGATTGGCTAAGTAAGACGTTACAATTTTCGGACAAGAGCTTTGCAGTGCCGATACCTTCAGCGTTAAGAGAGGTATTTTCCTTCCCAGTCTGGATGTTGGTGTGGTCTTCAGTAAGGTCATCAAAAAAATCGGGGAAGTTGAACATTGATTGGGATGCTCCAGAATTGAGGATGATTGAGTGTTTGGTGAGCAGTTTGGAATTCAACATAGCAAAGTTGTAAGAAGTACAGGATAGATTGGCAGAGGCTGATTTGTTCTCGTTGTGTTTTGGATTTTTTTTGTTGTTGTTTGGTCAAAGAAGTGGATACAGCCACCAGCACAAGTTCTTGGGGTGAGTGAATTGTGGGTTATGCCAGGTAGCTCTGCACTTGACTAACTCTTGTTTGACTCCAGTATTCAACATTGCCAATGCGTAAGTACCAGCTGTGATCTTGTTCTTGATTTGATTCAGATGAAGAAGCACCAAGTCACCATTGATTTTAGATTTGCCAAGCAAGTGAGTGATGGTTGTCTTGAGATGTTCTAGCTGTGGTGGAAACTTGTACAGGATTAGATATGCAACTATGTCTTCGTCCATTCGAATTCCGATTTCTGAAATTTGAATTAGACAGGATTTCACATTGGTTATGAACTCATCAATGTGTTTTGGGTCAAATTGAAGGTTGAGGAAATTAAAGAATACTTGAGAGCGGTTCGCGGTCTGGGAGGAAGCATAAAATTCATTGATTGATTTCCAGAGTTCAATTCCGTTTGTGAGATGATGATCCTTGGCGCAGTTGATGTACGTCCTGTTTTCAAGCTTAGCTAGAATATATCCTACCAGTTCGAGGTTAACGTCTGGAGGAAATTTCTCAGGTTCAGGTGATTGAAGCCATTGTGCGACTCCCTTCAAGGCAAAGATGGTCATAAGTTTAGAGTGCCACAGCGAGAAGTTGGATTTGGTTAGGGTGGGAATGGAATCCGTGAGTGTCTTCAGGAGGGAAGAATTGAGATCTGTCGGTCCAGGTGATTGAGACATGGTTGGTTTGACTCGTTGGTATGTTTGTTGCTATTTGGCTTTTAACCGTGAAGAGTTGAATGTTTTTGATTCCTGAACCAACAGACTAAGCGCAATTAAATCAACAAGAGCCTTAGGAAGGAAACAAAGAATGAAAAGGAGAATGAAAAAAATAAAGAATGATTCTCACTCTAGGCGGACACAAAAGGATTGGGCGCTCAGGTTGGTAACAAAAGAAAATAAAAGAAAAGAAAATAAAAGAAAGGACTGGATCTGACATGTGTCGGAGATAAGCACGTGAGTGAGATTTGAAGCCAGTGTAAGGATCAGCATAGAGACAACCTCACATATGAACACTAAAGAAAGGAAATCCGTCAATGTTGAGTGGTGAGTGTTGGTTCAACAAAGTGATGAAGTTGAGGAGGTTATTGTATTGAGCTTATTGAGGGAGATGTTGTATTGAGCTTATTGAGGAGATGAGGATGATGAGTTTTGGCGGAGGTGAGTGTTGATGAAGAGATGGAGTGAGACAAAGATAATGTGAGTGAAGCAATGAACGAGGCGGAAGCTGAGATGGATGGTGGAAGCAAGCGTGGAAGTGGGTGAGATGGATAGTGGAAGCAATGAAGGAATTGGGTGAATAAGCGGAAGGGGAATGATGAGGTGGATGGTAGAAGTGGTGAGAGTCAAGGAGCGAGGTGAAAATGGTGGAGATGAATGGATGAAGGCGATGAGGAGATAGGATGCGCGCGCCCATGCGCGCCGTTGCGCGGATGATTATTGCAGGTGAGTGGGCGCCATTGCGTGGATGAGATAGGGAACTGAGACATGTGCGCATTGGGTGCAAGGAAGAGGATCGTGGTTAGAGATCAATTTTAATGGGATTTCATTTCATTTCAACACAAAAAGGTACCCTGTTGTGTTGCACCCTACACAACTAAATTTGAGTTGTGTGGGGTTGTACACAACTCAAATGTAGTCGTGTTCCATGCCGCACAACTAAAGGCTTTATGGGCCAAAAAAAAACATAAAATAAAATAAAGTAAATTGAATAAAAAAACAGAAATCAACCAAAAAAGAAAAAAAGGTGATTTTTTGGCTAAAATCAATAAATTGATTAATTCATTAATAAATCCATTAATAAATAAATAAATAAATAAATCATTCAATAATTGAATAATTAAATAAATGAATCAAAAAACAAATGAATAAATAAAGAAATAAAGATATATATAAATAAATAAATAAATAAAAATAAGTTAATTTATTAATAAGTAATTAAATAAATAAATAAAAAGATGAATGAATGAATGGATAAATACATAAATAGATAAATAAATGAATATATAAACAAATAAATAATTAATAAATAAATAAATAAATAAATAAATAAATAAATAAATAAATAAATAAATAAATGAATGAATGAATAAATGAATGAATAAATAAATAAATAAATGAATAAATGAATAAATAAATAAATAAATAAATAGATAAATAAATAAATAAATAAATAAATAAATAAATAAATAAATAATTAAATAATTAAATAATTAAATAAATAAATAAATAAATAAATAAATAAATAAATAAATAAATAAATAAATAAATAAATAAATAAATAAATAAATAAATAAATAAATAAATAAATAAATAAATAAATAAATAAATAAATAAATAAATAAATAAATAAATAAATAAATAAATAAATAAATAAATAAATAAATAAATAAATAAATAAATAAATAAATAAATAAATAAATAAATAAATAAATAAATAAATAAATAAATAAATAAATAAATAAATAAATAAATAAATAAATAAATAAATAAATAAATAAATAAATAAATAAATAAATAAATAAATCAATAGTGGGCATTATTTTTTCCACGCATCCAAGCCTTCATTTCACGCATTTTGACGTAGCTGTGCGGATGCGCCGCTTTGGTATTTCATGCAAAAATACTTTATTTCACAAACCTTTCAAGAATTCATTATTTTTAAATTCCCAGTGCGCAGCCCAGTAGCAGGGGCTCTTAAGCCCCTAACCAAAATCTCTTGTAATTTTGGAGCCATTAGAACCCCTTTTAAAATGCAATCAAAAAATGAAAAAATTCCATAAAAACAAATCTTGCATGGGTTTTTGGATCATCATTTTGGCTATTTTTATTGTTTATTTTTGGTTATTTCAACTTCCCTCAATTTTTAAAAACATTGAAAGATTCTTCAAATCTTTTGTTTCATATTTTTTGGAATGTATCCTTTCAACTTAAAAAATTCCTTCAAAAAACACAAAAAATCAAAAAAAATCAAATTTCTCTTTGGACATTTGAATCCTTTTATTTTCCCCTTTTTCTTTAATTTCTTTGGGTTATTCAAGCTATCAGAAATTTTAAAAAAAATTCAAAGAGAATTAAAATATTTTAATCACAATTCTTGGGTCTATTATTTTACCTTAAAAAATTCCTTCAAAAAAGCAAAAAATTCAAAAAATTCAAATTTCTCATTTGACTTTTGGATCCTTATGTTTGACATTTTGACTTATTTTTTTTGATTTTTCAAGCTTTGATAATTGTGATAGAACTATTCAACAGCTTTTCAAAAAAAATTCAGGATTTTTGGATGTCATTTTTGACCTTTAAACATTCCATCAAAAACCAAAAAATTCAAAAAATTCACTTTTCTCACTGCATTTTTGAATCCTTTTGTTGGCCTATATAACTTTTTTTTGGTTATTCAAGATTTCAGAATTTTGGATTTAAAAAAACCAAAAACTAACAGTTCATTTATAATTTTTGAAGATTATCTTCATTCTTGCATACACCTTACAAGCTTCATTCAAAAAATTAAAAATAAAGAACAAATATGGATACAAATATTAAGATTTAATCAACTATGATTAGTTTTATTTTTCTACTTGATTTTTGTGCAGGGAACAAAACCTCATTAACAAGATCCAAATTTCTCTGAACAATTGTTTTCCAAGATTTGGAATTGTTTGTCACAAAGATTTTCCAAAGTGGATCTAACCTTGGAGCTGGCCAACAATCAGGCTTGAACTTGAATGAGACCAAATGTTTGAATTCTTCAAAAATAATGAAGCAAATAGGAGAGGTTTTGCAATTTGGAGTGGGAGAGGAAGTCAGAGGAAGATAAGTGCAAGGCATTAAAGAAGAAAAAAGAACCACTTGAAACTGAAAACCATGGCTTGGGAATTTCATCCAAATATTGATGGGAGCTGGGCCATGAAGGTGGTTTGGTTGCCTTCTTGCTTCTTGGGAAGTTTCACCCCAGATATCACACAGTAACCTTGGTTCCTTGAAGATTGGTTCTGAATAAAACCTTTTCACCATTTCTTTCCTGAATTCAATCCAGTCTTCTGAGATCCCACCCAAGTGAATGGCTGCTGCTCTAAAGCCACATTTCCCATCCCCTGTGACATCTTGAACAAGTGAGATATGTTGAATGGCTGTTTTTGGGTAAATGGGATATTTGTATTGGAACTAAAACCAAAAATCAGAATTTTTTATAACCAGAAATATGGACTAAATATAATACTCACTTCTTCAATTGATACTTGGTAAAATATTCGAGAAGAAGAATAAGATAGTGTGCAGAAAACCTAGAGGGAAAACCAAAAAGAAATCAGACAAAGTCAGAAAATGAGAAGGAAACATGGCATGGAAATTTCATCCACATATTGATGGTGCTGAAGTTTGAGTTGAATGCTCCTGTTTCGACACTTAAGAGATGAGTAGGAAGAATCTTGTGACGCCAAGAGGAGCCAATCAGGGAATAAAAGGGGGCCCTCAGGTTCAGTTTGAGGAAGAAAGGATGATTTGAATTTCACCAGTCAGACTTCAGACTTAAATAGAGTAAGTACAACATGGCTTACTAGTGGTTAGGCAGAAAGTATAATAATGAATATACAGTATTCAATACTGGACCATTGGAGTCCGCACAACTTGGAGGATCACATCAGGCAGAATTGAGAGAGGTAGTGAGCCACATGGATTGAGATAAAGAATTCACTAGAGTTATAACTTCTCAGTATAACATAAAGAAATCACTAGACTGCATCAATCATGAGCAAGACAGTAAAGATAAGGCACTAGGAACAATGATCATGATGTAACTACAACTATGACTGACTCAGTATAGTATAAAGCACAAAATAGACAAGTTCACACAAGAGAGGATAATAAAGTGATTGGACTCAAGGTTGAGGCAACACAAAAGAAGGCACTGAAATTCCATCAGATGGGGGATGGGTCATAAAGTTGGTTCAGCTGCCTTCTTGCTTCTTGGGAAGTTTCACCACAGATATCACGCAGTAACCTTGCTTCCTTGAATATTTATTTTGAATAAAACTCTTTCACCATTTCTTTCCTGAATTCAATCCAGTCTTCTGAGATGCTACCCAACAGAATGGCTGCTTCTCTAAAGCAAAAGTTCCCATCCCCTATGACATCTTGAACATGGGAGATATGTGGAATGGCTGTTTTTGGGGGAATGGAATGTTGGTATTGGAACTAAATCCAAAAATCATAATTTTTTATAACAGAAAATATGGACTCAAGATAATACTCACTTCATCAATTGATACTTTTTCAAATATTCCAGAAGAAGAATAAGATGATTTTCAGGAAAACTAGAGGGAAAACCCCGAAAGAAATCAGACAAAATTAAAAATGAGAAAATACCAAATATACTCACTTTCTCAATGATTGTTGGGTCTGCTAATACCTTCCCCCCAGGAGCATGGTAAGTAGAATTTCCATCTTCATTTGATACCTTTAGTCTCTTTATTCTTTTCCCAGGATTTCATTCAGGAGAAGTAACTCGCTTATTCACAATGTTTCCAGACCTCAGATAAAGGTTTGAATGAAAAAAAATATTGAAAAATAATATCTAAAAAATTAACCAAAAATAAAAGAAAATGAAATCTCACCATCTAAATTACATCCACATCTGGCTGCTCTTCATCTGCTGTATCTTCCCCTTCATCCAAATCTGGCACCTCTTCATCTTCTGAATATTCCTCTTCAGTCAGCAATTCACTCTATGTTAAAAAAATTAGAAGGACTCATCAAAAAAAAAAACAACCCATTGCAGAAGAAATAAGTATAGTTTTAACATTAGCTCTTCCTCTGATTTCTACTTCTTTTTTCCCTTCCCCTTCCCTTGGATGGCCTTGAACCTCCTTGAAACCTGAACACATAAGAAAAAAATTAATTATGAATGATTATATATTTATTTTTTCCAAAAAATTGGTGACTGACCTTCAAATTTGCTGTGAATTTCTTCTTTTGCCTTCCTCTCCTTTTGGTTTCTTCTAAATATTCAAAACCAGATGGATCTCTTTTTCTTGAGGACTGAGAGATCTTGAAGTTATTGGCTGATCCTTTGGTTCTTCCTCTAACTTTTGTTCTTTGAGTGGAATTCTGCTCTTCAACCAGGGCAAGTTGATATCTGACACTGTACAGCTTGATGCTTACACCCAGATAATATAGCTGTTCCCCAGGTCTAAACTTCCTGAATTCTTCAAACAGTTTAGTGAAATATAGCTCTTCATTACTTTCTTTGGTTTGAACTTCAATTTTTTCTGAATCTTCAGTTGATTCAGAGTTCACAGCTAACTGGAGAAAGGAAAATCAAAATCAATCAGGAAATTATTCATTTGAGCTTGAATCCCAAAAAAAAGGGAAAAACTTACTGCAATGGGAGCTTTGACATGCCATTGTGGATTAAAATCATCAATTTGGAAGAGTTCAGCCTTTCTGATGGCCAATTTCACTTTGTAAACACATGGTAAACCCATATGTGAAGATTAATCACAGTTCTTGCAATCAGTGAAATAATCAGAAAATTCATGAGATGAATAAATGGTTTGAGGGAAAAGTGGCTGATCTTTCCAGAAAGATGATCCACACAGTCAGGAAAACCAATGAGATGCTTGAATCTGTTCTGAGAGGCTTCAATGGCTCTCTCACGGGTTTGGATGGTGATGGAACTAGACGTTTTTTGAACTAAATTATAGAAAGAGCCAATGAAAGAATTGATGAATCTTTTAATGTAGGATTGAGAAACTTCTATTCTTGATTTAGTTGTGTTTCCAAAGTGAAAGTATTTATTTTCCAAATAGGAGATAAACTTTCTTTTTAGAGGAATCCAGTTTTTAAGAAGGTAGTCAGAAGTGCAGAGAAGGTTTTGTGAAATTTTCATGATAGCTTGATTCAGATTTTGAATAGACCAAATGATGCCATTGTTTCTGGAATAGCTTCCATTCATCTTCAGATTTAAAGTGCTTCCTGCAATGATTTTATATATTCTTGAAAATGTGCCAGACACAGAGAAAAACATGAGAGGAAGGGAACACTGATTTGATTGAGCTAATAAGTGCTTGTTCCTTGTTTTTCACAAGCACACTAGGTTCTTTATCTTCAAATATTTCCAGAAGTTGAGTCAGGGGGGAATCATAGTTCTGTTTTTTCTCTTGAGATGAGAAACAGGATGCAACTAAGAAGCTTGAAGCATAATGTTTTATTCCAAGAACATGAAGAAGGGGAATTCTAAATTTGTTATTTTTATATGTAAATTCCATCATGATGAGAGTAAGGAAAAGTTTGAGAATTTTCATGGAATCAGGGTGTGGAATAAATAATGAAGTAATTTGATCATCCACATTTTTCATTTGTAGTAAAAAATAAAATCCAGAGTTCCAGTGTGAGTGCTTCCACAGGAGCTTTGTCATCAAGGCCATTCTCTTGTATTTTGGATGTTTTGTTGTAAATTATAGGGAGATTTGTATGAATAGATGATGATGAGTTTTGTATAGCAGAGTTGATAATTTTTAAAGGGGGAACTCCTGCTTTGGGTTAATTTCCAACCACCTACTTTTTCTCCCATTTGATTCTTGTTTGTATGGGATGAGTGGAAAGATCAATGGAAGGTGGATGGTTGTTCTCTGGAAATTTAACATTCACCACCCAAAAACCCAATCTTTTTCAAAAATTCCCTGATAACCTGAAAGGAAAATTGGGCTTTCTTGATTTTTCTAATTTGGAGGTATCTTTGCTGATTTTATATTCCCCAGATTTATCAAATTGGTAGTTTTAGGTCTGATTCTTGCAATTTGATACTTTGGTAGATATGGAATATCCATGGGACTTTGCCCATGATTGGATAGCCTCAACAAGCTCCTCCTTTTTATTATATGGTAGCTCAGGAGGAAGGGCCAGAGGAGTGGAACCAACAGTTTGAGTAGATTAATAGTGAGAAAGAGGATTAGAATCACTAGTTTGATTAGATGAGATAATGGAGGATTGGTCTGGTGAAGCAGTTGAAACAGTTCTGAAAAGTGGGTGGATGTTTTCTTGAGCCATTGGAAAAAGATATTTTCTTGTTTGGAAGTATTGGGAGTTTTGATTTTTTTTTGATGAGTGGTTGTTGGTGTGGTGTGAAAAGGTGTGGTTCCGTTTTGTGTGGTGTGGTGTGGTATAGTTTGGTATGGTTTGTTGTGGTGTGGTGTGGTATGGTATGGTATGGTAGTGGGATGGTGTAGTGGGGGGTGATGGGAGGGTGGAAAAGGTCAAGGGTGTGGTTTATAAGATTATTTGGGCGCTCCAAGATGGGTGGTGGTCCCAGGAAAGATTTTTCATTCATATTGACTATATGCATGCAAAGGTCTCAAAGAAGAGTGATTTTTTCAAATTTCTTGGTTTTTTGATGGAATTTTTAAAGGTCAAAAATGGCATCCAAAAATCATGAAAAAAAATTAAAACGCTCTTGAATATTTCTTTTAAAGTTTTCAAAGCTTGAAACACCAAAAAAAATAAGTCAAAATGGCAAACATAAGGATCCAAAAGTCAAATGAGAAAATTCAATTTTTTAAGTTTTTTGCTTTTTTGGATGAATTTGTTAAGGTAAAATAATACATCCAAAAAATCTGAAAAAAAGATTTAAATGCTTTTAAAAAGTTAGATTCATTTTTTGATGGCTTGAAAAACCCAAAAAAATTAAATAAAAAGGAAAATAAAAGGATTCAGATTTCCAAAGAGAAATTATATTTTTTTGTTTTTTGTTTATTTTGAAGGAATTTTTTAAGGCAAAAGAATACATCCAAAAAAATATGAAACAAATATTTGAAGACTCTATGAATTTTTTTAAAAATTTATGCAGCTGAAATAACCAAAACAAAAAAAAATAATTGCCAAGATGGTGATCCAAAAACCCATGCCAAAAGTTGTTTTTACGGAATTTTTTCATTTTTTGATTGCATTTTTCAAGAATTTCTAATGGCTCCAAAATTACCAAAGATTTGGGTTAGGATTTAAAGAGCCCCTGCTACAGGGCTGCGCATTCAGTAGTCAAAAAATATGAATTCTTGAAACTTGTGTTAAATACCAAAGGGGCACAACTGGGCGTTGATGTCAAAATGTGTGAAATAAAGGGTTGGATTCGTGAGAAAAATAATGCCCTAAATAACCTAATTAATTAATTAATAAATACATAAATAAATAAAAAATCATAAATAAATAAATCATAATAATAAATAAATAAAATAAGGGCAATGTTAGATTCACAGCTACTTGAGCCGTGCACACAATTTGAAATGGGACGTTGTGGTGACCAATACGGGACACCACGGGGAAAAAAAAAAAATTGGATTTCAGTTGTACCCCTATGGGTACCTTCATTCCCCCCCCATCTCTCAACTTCTCCCTGTCCTAGCGGTCTTGGACAGGCCTCTTGCCTGTCTCTCCACTTCAATCCCCCCCTTCTATGTTCAACTCCTACTTGTTGCGCTTGCGGCCCTGACTTTTGGCGACGCGAGTGATTGTTGAACCACCATCCACCACTCCCCTACTCCCTCATCTCCTCATCAATCATTCATCTATTCCCCCTCCTCACCCTCTTCAATGATCATCACCAATCACTCATCCTCCTCTACCTCTCCCATCACCCCTTGTTCATCATCTTCATCCTCATCCATCCATCTCAACCTCCCCACTTGTCCTCCCAACTCCAGCAGGCGTCTCATCTTCTTCAAATCTCATTTCATTGATCCCGACCTCTTGACTCATCGGTCCATCAATCTTTGATCCCCAACCTCTCAAATTGATCGATTCCCCCTCCAACTCCCCCCAAGATCATCATGCACTCAATCGAGCAGACCTCAGTCCGACTAAACCAAGACCCAAGTCAAAGATCATCGTCACCAAACTCAAACCCAATCATCAGATCAAGATCTCTCAACCTCAATTCTTCTGATCCATCCCATCCAAGAAAATCAAAAGTCGCACTAGTACTCCCACGCGCTATCTTAAAAGGACCGGCATCATACCCCGACACAAAACACTAAAATCTGACGCCGTACACAGGCCAACAATTCTCTCGTCAACCCTCATTCGAAGTCATCATCATCATCACCATCGAGCTCCACCCTTGATACCGACCGACAAGGGGATCATCATCCATCTCGCCCATCATCTGATCCGACCAACGACCGCAAGCGACCGCTCGCGGCCGTTGGAACCTTCACCCCGCTGTCGTCGCCAATCAGCCGACGACAGCCGTTGTTGACACCCGCGACCGCTGTCGCGGGTGTCCATCTGGTTGCCCGCGGTCATTCTTGATGCGGGCAACATTTTTTTTTTTCCTCTCATTCCATTTTTTTTTTTTTTTTTTTTTATGTTTTCATTTTTCCGCACCTATTTGTAGTATCTCTTGTACATAGTATACAGGGCCTCATGTCTATAAAAGGAGGGGCTCTCCCCTGCCTTTTGGCCCAGCATCAGAGGATCCTATCATCATCATCCTAGCATCCTAGGAGGGCATCATCATCTCATCTCATTTGTTTCCCCATCATCATAAGCAATTTATCCGTGGGTATCCTTCCCCACTTATCTGAGCAATTTATCCGGATATATCCATGATTGCCCCTTGATCCTTTGAGCCTCCATACTCAAACTCTGTCCCTTGTGACCTTGATCCTTATCACCAACCAATAGCCTTGCTGGTTGAAGAAGAATTCCTGTCTGAATTCTTGGGTGTGTTATACCACTCTGATCCCTTTTTGCAACCATACTGGTCTTGATCTCTCCTTGATCATCTTTCTGGAGCCAATCAAGTTTGATTGAAGAGGTTTTATTAAGCTTAAAACCTGGAGTGTTATACCTCCCTTCTTCTTTAAGGTTGAATTTTGCCACGCTATTCTTGAGTCCCTTGAGAAGTGTTGGGATATTCTTGCTCGAATTTGTTATTGATTTGCTTCTAGAGCTTCATAAACAAATTAATTTTGTTTTGTTCAGCCTCCCACAGTTATCTGGTACCCTTCAAGCGCTTGATTGCGGAGAGTTTGGCAGGTTCATTGAGAACCTGGAGGTTGGTTGGGATTGAGTTGATCTTTCCTAATCAGCTGCTGACGACCAGAGTTATTAGCTTGTGGGCGTTGTTACTTACAACTGCCTTGTTCTATTGAACTCTGAACAAACCTTAACTTATTTGTTCAAGTCTTTCCCTGCACCATCTTGCCTCAGATAGTGTTGTTTCCATCGCTACCGACAACTCTTATCCTCTTCCCTTAATTTGATTTCTGATCCATAAGGTTCTGGACCTTGATTCCGGTTACATTTAAATATTATTGTAACTCCTAGGAGGGCAGCCTAAACAGCACCTTTCCCCTCCACAGAACTGCCACGGCTTAGCACCGTTTGGAGTCTTACATTTGGTCCCCCGGGCCGGGATCAAACCAGCAACCTTGGGATTTACAGTCCCAAGACATTTAAAATCAACCTTGAAATCCGATTTTTCTTTTTTTTTTTCTTTTTTTTTTCTCTCTTCTCAAATCTGATCCGTGGAGGCAACTTATCCTAGAAGTAAGTCCTCTCAATTTGTGCACTGCTTGGGCAAGATACTTGTTGTTTTTGGCGAAACCCTACTCTTGCCACACTTGTGAGCCACTTTGGAAATCTGCTCTTTGGATCCCCTAGGAACTCTGTTATTTGATATGGCATCTTCCGCTACTCCAACCACCCCTGTCCGACCTAAGATGGTAAAGATCAAACCTCAGAACAAGAACTTAGGCTTCAACAGTACAAATGTTGAGCGATTCTTGGACTCCTACAAAATGGCTGCTGAAGTGGATGGAGCTAGTGAATTTGATATGGCTTATCAGTTGCAATTCTTTATCTCCTCTGATGAAGTTATGGAGGTAATTGAGTCTTTCGAGGGATTTGAATCCCATAACTGGACGCTTCTCAGGAAGGCTATGTTGGCATACTGGGGTAAAATAGATGTGGCTAGGTTTACTCTGCAGGATTTGGATGCTCTGGTTTCTCAGTGGATCTCCAATGGTGGTATTTCTTCAGCCTCTGACTATCAGATTTTTAGGAAGTCTTGGGATCCCATTCAGAACTATCTTATCCGAAATGATCACATTGACAAAGTGGACAAAATTCAAGCAAAGTTCTTCCAATCTTTTTCGTTGGCTGTGCAGGAAAGGATTAAAGAAGAACTGGTCAAATCTGGATCCATGATTACCACCAGGGATAATCAATTCAAGCTCCCTGTTTTTCTCACCCTTAGGAGTACTGTGGATAAAGTCATGAAAGGTCAAACTGCTCTTACCTTTGAAAAGCCTAGAACTACTGAACCGGTCCATGCTCCTTCTTTTAAAGAGTCAAACGATATTATGATCAAAATGGAGGCAGATCGTAGGCCTAAAGCAGATCCTAATTCCAATCAAGAACCTACTACTATAGATGAAATCACCAAGTTACTTAGAGCCTTTGAGAACAAAATAGATCAAACAATTTGCTCGCTAGCTACGCCTAAAACTCCTTCTTCTGTCCCCAAATCAACTCTGGTCTGTTACTACTGTCATAGGGAAGGCCATGGAACCGGACGATTCCAAGAACTTCAGAAGGACCTAAAGGAAAAATTGGTAGAGCAGAGGGGAAACAATTACTTCCTCCCTAATGGTGCCCTAATCCCTTTTGACTTGTCTTGTCCTATCCAACATGTGGTGGCCTCTTACCAGCCATCACCTCCTGTGAAAGCATCTCTTGCTTCCTTTGAATTTCAATCATCCTGTGGTACCCTCCAACCTTGGTATCCTCCAGCTATTTCTTCCTCTAGTCTTGCTGGGACTACTTATCAATCTGATCCAGCCAGGAAACGACATGAGGAACCTAAACCTCATAAGGATCCTTCCTTGCCAACTTCAATCCTTCAAAAACCCGTTAATCTTCGATCATCACTTGAGCCTCCTTCCTCTGATGTAGAAGACATGGAGGTGGAAAAGGAACCACTCATGGAAAGGTTCCCAGATCACCCTGATCCTTCTCCCTCACCTCAACCTTCTAATCCTATCTTAGATTCTGTGTCACCTGAACTTCCTCCCTCCACCCAGCCCAAAGTTTGATTTGAAAGGGGCATCTCCAAGGATCACCCCAATGCTGTGGAGGGAGTATTAAAGAAAATTTCTGATCTCAAAATTCCTGATCTATCTGTGGCTGAACTCCTATCGATCTCTCCATCTGTTGCTGAAGGAATGAAGAAATGGGTCTCTTGTTGACGTGTGGAAATTGGCCCTGAAGAACTCAAAGTCTCCTCTGGCACTTTAATGGAGGACTCTGGTGGAACCAGTCCTTCTTTAGACTCCAACCTTTATTCCTGTCCCCTTGGCTTTCTTCCTTGTTATCTTGGTGACTCAGCTAAAACTGTTTCTCCTCTTGTGGATTCTGGATCTCAGCTTAACTTAATCTTGGATGCTATGGCCTGCAAGCTCAAACTTAGTCCTAGGGTCAGCTTCAACTCTGCAGTTTATGGGATGGAAATTAAGCTTTTGAACTGGTTGGTATTGCTGAAGATGTACCGGTCAGGATTGGTCAAAATATTGTTGGAACCTGCCACTTTTGGATTACTCGTTTGGACAGTCCTACGATCTTGGGACGACCCTTCTTAATGGACTTTGGTGCAACCCTGATGTTTTCTGATCAAGTTGGGGAGAGAATTCTTCTCCCTGATGCCGATGGCAGGAAAATTGAAGTTCCTCTTTGCTCTTTGGATTCTGGTCGTTGGGAAAGAGATTTTCCTGGTCATTCTCCCAAATCATCTTTTAAGGGGAAGCAGAAGGATAACTCTAGTTCCTCTCATTTTTTAGGGGAATAGTTGATCCTACTAATAGTTGTAGTTCTTTTCAGCCTCAGACTGCAACTCAAGGGTCAACTCCCATCCCTCAGGCTTATTTTTCATTCCTTTCATCATTCTCTTCTGAGCTCAAGAATATTAAAAAACAAAAACAAATCAAAATAGAAAAATCCAAAAATATTTCTTCTCCATCTCCTTCTCTCTCTGGTTCTGTTGTGTCTTCTTTCCCTTCTACTTTTGAGTCTGATCAATCTTCTCTCAGTTCCAGTTCGAATCTCCGCAATGATTCTAAACTAGATCCTAATTGCAATTCCGTTTTTGGTGGTTTTGGTATGAAGGAATATGGGCTTCAGTGGAGGCAATTTGGGGTACAAGTAAGTCCTCCCAATTGTGCACTGCCAGGGCAATCTTTTACTGTCATTTTTGAAACCCTACCTTGTGCCACACATGTGAGCAACGTATTATCTCCTGGTTCTCCTTTTATGGAAAAGGCACCCTTCAAGGATATTGCAGAACATCGGACTTGGAAGATGTTGGAACTCGGACTCAGCTTTTGTAATCAAGTCTCTCTGGTCAACTCTTGGAGGAAACAAGAAATTCTCTCTTTTGCCACTAAGTATAAACCAGTTGCTAAGAAGATCCAACCTGTCAACCAGCCTATGCCTCTCAACCTCAATCCTCCCCTTATGCGTCCTCCTCTATCTCGCGATCCTTACTGTTGTCTTCCTCAATCTCTTACTGGTCCCTTTGTGCCTAATGGACGGGTCACTGAAGAACGTCTGAAGGTGGTCAACTTTGGTCCAAATGGATGGCTTCTTCCTGATGAGTCAAATTTAATCAAAAATGTCTTATCTCTAAGGGAAAAATCTATTGCTTTCTGTGAAGAAGAGAGAGGTTTCTTGCGGGAATCCTATGGCCTCCCTTATATCATCCCTGTAGTTGAACATGATCCTTGGCAAAAGAAAAAGATCCCTATCCCTGCTGCTAAAGTTGACAAATTCATAAAGTTGGTCTGGGAACGAGTTCAAACTGGCCTGTATGAACAGTCAACTTCTAGTTACTCCAGCCCCGTCTTCTGTGTCCTCAAGAATAATGGTAAACTTAGAATAGTTCATGATCTTCAACCTCTTAATAAAGTTACTATTAAAGACTCTGGTATCCCTCCTGCTACTGAAGAATTTTTTGAATCCTTCGCGGGGAGAGCTTGCTATGGTCTAGGGGATATTATGGGTGGCTATGACGAACGATCCTTACATCCTATTTCTCGTCCTCTCACTACTTTCAATACTCCTCTTGGTCGATTTCAACTTACTCAATTGCCTCAAGGAGCCACCAACTTGGTTGCAGTCTATCAGGCTCAGATGATGTGGATCCTCCAGGATGAAATCCCTGATCATGCTGGTATCTTTATTGACGATGGAGGAATTAAAGGTCCAGTATCTGACTATGATAATGAGCTCTTACCTTGGCATTCAGGAATTTGTTGTTTTATCTTGGAATATGCTACTACCTTGGAGAGGATTCTGTTTCAAATCAAGGAATCTGGCCTTACTGTCTCTAGATCCAAACTGGTGGCTTGTGTCCCTGCTCTGGAAATTGTTGGTCATGTGGTCTCCAAGGAAGGAAGAAGGATGGCACCAGCCAAATTCAACAAGATCATCTCTTGGCCTACCCCAAACAATCCAACTGAAGTTAGGGGCTTTCTAGGTGTTGTCACTTATGTTAGAATCTTTATCCCATCTTTATCCAAAATCTGTGCACCCTTGCATTGTCTAACCAGAAAAGATGCTGAATGGATTTGGACCCAAGATTGTGAATGTGCTTTCCAGCTACTCAAAAGGATAGTTGGTAAAGACATAGTTTTGAAAAAGATCTCTTATGGACCTGGAGCTGGCAAGATCAAGCTGGCTGTCAATTATAGTTATCAATCTGTTGGGGCCTTCCTTACTCAGGAAGATGAAAATGGTTGGGACCGTCCTGCTCTTTATGAATCTTTGTTGTTTTCAGATGTACAATCTAGATACTCCCAGCCCAAACTGGAACTCTGTTGTGTGGCTTGAATGATGAAGAAACTTCAAACCGTTCTCTGGGGCCAACATTTTGAGTTGCAAGTTGATGCTTGATCCATCATTGAAATGATCAACGCTCCCAGTCTTCCCAATGCTCCTATGACTTGTTGGGTGGCTTTTATCCAGCTTTTCTCTTTTGATATTGTTCACAGGCCGGGAAAATCTTTCACCATGCCTGACGGTTTATCTCGACCACCTCTTGGGGACAACAAATCTGATGTTGGAACCGATTTCAATGAAGAGGAACCTTTAATTCAACCTATTTTCTCTTTTTCTTCTCAAAATTATTCTGGCTTTCAACAAGGCTTCTGGTTTAAATTAGAGCAGTACCTTTCAACTCTTCAAAAACCTCCTGATCTCTCTGCTAAGGAATTTTGATCTCTTAAACGAAAGTCTTCTAATTTTTTTGTTCAAGGCTCTAGACTTATGAAGAGAGGCAATCCTTGTGCTCTTATTGTTGTTACTATTCCCTCTAAACAAGATTCTATCCTTGAAAGCCTCCATGAAGGCCTTGGTCATCGTGGGGAAACCAAAACTTATCGACGATTATCCAAACGATTCTGGTGGCAATCTTTAAAGAAATCCGTCTCCCAATGGTGCAAGAGTTGTGAAGTTTGTCAAAAATGTGATCTTAGGCGCCCAGCTGAAATTTGTTATCCTACTGGGGAGTCCACTGTCTTTGGAAGGATTGCTATGGATGTGGTTCATATTAAGGCAGGTGGTGCTAAGTACCTCATTGTGGCTAGAGATGATTTTTCCGGATGGGTTGAAGCGAAATTTCTTAAGAACCTTAGCTCTGAATCAGTGGCAGCTTTCCTCTACAAGACCTGGACAATGCGTTATGGCCTGGCTCGATCTTACTCTACTGATGTTGGCTTTGAATTTGGGGGCAAGCTTGCTGAAATGATCCGATCCCTTCCTGGACAACATAGAGTTACTACTCCTTATTATCCTGAAGGCCAAGGCATGGTGGAACGAGGCCATGCCCCTTTGAAGGCTGCACTTGTTAAACTGGCTGGTGAAAGTGGCAAGAATTGTTGCAAATTCCTTCCTCTTGTTCTCTTCTCTGATCGAATCTCAACCAAAAGGACTACTGGCTACTCACCTTATGAAATCATCTTTGGTCAAAGAGCAGTCCTTCCTTTGGATCTGGAAATGGAATCTTTCTTGGGTATCTCTTGGGAAGAGGTGTCCTCAACCACTGATCTGTTAGTTGCTAGATCCAAGCAACTGGAGCAAAGTGAAGACGTTCGTGATGAAGCTTATCAAACAATGATGGAGTCCAGAGCAAAATCCATCCAGTATTGGGAGGAAAAGCACTCTAATCGAGTTAGGGAGCCCTTGAACCCTGGTGACCTAGTTTTAGCTTATAATTGATCTTTGGAGACCCAGTGGGGCAAGCTTTTCTCTAATTGTTGGAATGGCCCTTATCAAGTGGTTCATCAAGTTAGAGGTGGATCTTATGTTTTGGAGGAGCTGGATGGTACTTGGTTGGCCAGAAGGTTCTCTGCTGATCAAGTCAAGAAGTTTCATTGTCGTGGGGGCAACTTATCTCAGAATTAAGTCCTCCCAATTGTGCACCACCAGGGTCATTTTCTGCGTTTTTGTTGTAAAACTCTACTGTATGCCACATATGTGAGCACCTGGGACGCCCTCCTTGTTCTGTTCCTGCCGCTTCTAGGGCTCATTTGGAAGAATCAAGATATTTTCCTCAACTCTTCAATTGCTCTCAAGATCAAGAAATGGCCACTCTTTGCTTCAATTTCTTTGTTCCCTGTTTTTTTTTAAAAAAACCCTTCAAATTTTAGATGCAGACTAGGGACAGTCTGTAAGTTGGGGAGAGATGTGGTGACCAATCCGGGACACCACGGGAAAAAAAAAAAATTGGATTTCAGTTGTACCCCTATGGGTACCTTCATTTCCCCCCCCCCCATCTCTCAACTTCTCCCTGTCCTAGCGGTCTAGGACAGGCCTCTTGCCTGTCTCTCCGCTTCAATCCCCCCCTTCTATGTTCAACTCCTACTTGTTGCGCTCGCGGCCCTGACTTTTGGCAATGCGAGCGATCGTCGAACCACCATCCACCACTCCCCTACTCCCTCATCTCCTCATCAATCATTCATCTCTTCCCCCTCCTCACCCTCTTTGATGATCATCACCAATCACTCATCCTCCTCTACCTCTCCCATCACCCCTCGTTCATCATCCTCATCCTCATCCATCCATCTCAACCTCCCCACTCGTCCTCCCAACTCCAGCAGGCGTCTCATCTTCTTCAAATCTCATTTCATCAATCCCAACCTCTTGACTCGTCGGTCCATCGATCTTCAATCCCCAACCTCTCAACTTGATCGATTCCCCCTCCAACTCCCCCCAAGATCATCATGCACTCAATTGAGCAGACCTCAGTCCAACTAAACCAAGACCCAAGTCGAAGATCATCGTCACCAAACTCAAACCAAATCATCAGATCAAGATCTATCAACCTCAATTCTTCTGATCCATCCCATCCAAGAAAATCAAAAGTCGCACTAGTACTCCCACGCGCTATCTTAAAAGGACCGGCATCATACCCCGACACAAAACACTAAAATCTGACGCCGTACACAGGCCAACGATTCTCTCGTCAACCCTCATCCAAATTCATCATCATCATCACCATCACCCTCATCACCATTGAGCTCCACCCTCGATACCGACCAACAAGGAGATCATCATCCATCTCGCCCATCATCTGATCCAACCGACGACCGCAAGCGACCGCTTTCAGCCGTCGGAACCTTCACCCCGCTGTCACCTTTAATCAGGCAATGACAGCCGTTGTCGACACCTGCGACCGCTGTCGCGGGTGTCCATCTTGTTGCCCGCTGTCATTCTCGATGCGGGCAACATTTCTTTTTTTTCCTCTCATTCCATTTTTTTTTTTTTTTTTTTTTGATGTTTTCATTTTTCCGCACCTATTTGTAGTATCTCTTGTACATAGTATACAGGGCCTCATGTCTATAAAAGGAGGGGCTCTCCCCTGCCTTTTGGCCCAGCATCAGAGGATCCTATCATCATCATCCTAGCATCCTAGGAGGGCATCATCATCTCATCTCATTTTTTTCCCCATCATCATAAGCAATTTATCCGTGGGAATCCTTCCCCACTTATCTGAGCAATTTATCCGGGTATATCCATGATTTCCCCTTGATCCTTTGAGCCTCCATACTCAAACTCTGTCCCTTGTGACCTTGATCCTTATCACCAACCAATAGCCTTGCTGTTTGAAGAAGAATTCCTGTCTGAATTCTTGGGTGTGTTATACCACTCTGATCCCTTTTTCCGACCATACTGGTCTTGATCTCTCCTTGATCATCTTTCTGGAGCCAATCACGTTTGATTGAAGAGGTTTTATTAAGCTTAAAACCTGTAGTGTTATACCTCCCTTCTTCTTTAAGGTTGAATTTTGCCACGCTATTCTTGAGTCCCTTGAGAAGTGTTGGGATATTCTTGCTCAAATTCGTTATTGATTTGCTTCTAGAGCTTCATAAACAAATTACTTTTGTTTTGTTCAGCCTCCCACAGTTATCTGGTACCCTTCAAGCGCTTGATTGCGGAGAGTTGGGCAGGTTCATTGAGAACCTGGAGGTTGGTTGGGATTGAGTTGATCTTTCCTAATCAGCTGCTGACGACCAGAGTTATTAGCTTGTGGGCGTTGTTACTTACAACTGCCTTGTTCTATTGAACTCTGAACAAACCTTGAATTATTTGTTCAAGTCTTTCCCTGCACCATCTTGCCTCAGATAGTTTTGTTTCCATTGCTACCAACAACTCTTATCCTCTTCCCTTACTTTGATTTCTCATCCATAAGGTTCTGGAACTTGATTCCGGTTACATTTAAATATTATTGTAACTCCTAGGAGGGCAGCCTAAACAGCACCTTTCCCCTCCACAGAACTGCCACGGCTTAGCACCGTTTGGAGTCTTACAACGTGTGGCATGCCACACGGTCCAATTCAGGCATTGTACAGCCCCCCACAGCTCACAGAGTTTTGCAGCCCACCCAACCCGGCCCGCCGCCTTATGGAATTCCACACAACTACATTAAAGCCATGTGGAGTTGTACACGGCTCAAATGTAGTCATGTGGCATTCCACAAAGCACCTGACTGGGGTGAGCAAAAAAAAAAAAGGAAAAGGAATGAAAGGGTACTATCACAACCCATAAACTAAATAAACCTTTGAAAAAACAGAAATCAACCAAAAAATCAAAGAATGTTCATTTTTTGGTTAAAAAAAAACAAAAAAATAAATAAATAAATCAAAATCAAAATCAAAAAAACTTGTACTGTCCAATGTACTAGCACTCAATTAAAAATAACCAAAAAAACACAAGTAACTGGACCAGCCCTAAAGTAAAAACACCAAAAAAAGACAAATAACTTGACAAGCCCTAAAGTAAAAACACCAAAAAAATAGAACTAACTTGACAAGCCCTAAAGTCATTTCAACTTGACTAGCCTCAAAGTAAAAGGGCCCAAAAATTAAAGAAGTCTTTTGAACAGCCCTAAAGTAAAAGTGCCCAAAAAAATACAAGTCTTTTGACAAGCCCTAAAGTAAAAGTGCCCAAAAAATACAAGTATTTTGACAAGCCCTAAAGTAAAAACACCAAAAAAAACAAGTTCAACTTGTGTTTAGCTGATCCCATCCCAAGCTTAACATAAGTTAAGCTTGTGATGGAATCAGCCCAACGCAATTTGAACTGACTTCCCATTAAACTCTCATTTAAAACACTCAATATAATGATCTTAACTCAAAATACTCAACATAATGATTCTCAAAATGTGATAACCCTTTATATTAATAGAACTTGTTGGCTGCATTAGAATTACAATTTATATGAAACCCAATGATGAAATGAAGTCAAATTCTATTACAATCTAGAATACATTTGCAGTTGATCTTTGAGATTATCAACCCAACCAGAGTCTTTTTTAGAAATCAAGGAACGTGGTTTTGCTACAATGGGCAGGATTGTAATCATTTCTCTCTGAAGTACTAATAGAACCCGGTGGTTATTGTTTACAAAGGAAATGAACATTGTATCTGATTGATCAGTAACACCATTTTCATACAGCCATGCTTTTGTGACCTTCTCTCAAGCCCTGTGCAAGCAATGGTGTAAATACTCCAAATGAGAAGGCCAATCTCAAGCAAGCCCATCCTTTCATTTTTGGTGACAAAATTAACCATCATCTCATGATCCTCATTATTTCTCACTTACTTCTCATCCAACTTAAAATCCAAAAGATCATTCATCTTCAACAGAAACTCACCATTCTCACCTGATCCAAGAACACAACTCAAGCTCCAAGGCAACATAAAGCTGGTAACTTTAATTCAATGCTCCTCAGACTCCAAAACACTAACTCAGTTTCTTCTCCAGAATTGCCACTCAACAACAAAACCCTCATGTTCTCCATCTGGAGTGTTTATTTTCCAAGTTGATTGCAGGCCAATTGATTCCAACAGCAATTGCCTTTTTTGGTTGTTTTCTTTCTGTCATCTTCTCATTGTCATCAGTTGTTTTTATGCCTGTTTCCTATCTTGTACTTCAAATGAAAAGCTGGTCCTGGTTTCCGGTCATAACTTTATTACAGTTAAAAGCCAAAAGTCTTCATGATGGCTGAAAGAAACACACCAGGACCAGGAGGCAACAATGCAATGAGGACCATAACACTGAAAAACTTGGTTGAATCCACTCCCCCACTCAATGAAGACAACTATTCAATCTGGAAAAGCAAGATGCAAAGTCTCGTTGACATGCAAGGAATACTTCAAACCATGGAAGATCCAGATAGGACAATCCAACTGGATCAAGAAATGAATAAAGACATTTCTCCTTTTCTTCTGGAAAATCTCACACCAACAGCATCAAACCCGGGAATGCTTGAAAGGCCAAAGAAATATGGATGGCTGCAAAAAACTACTTTGCTTCATCTCTATCAGCCAATTGAGCCAGGGGATTCAATTGATTCCTCTATCTTCCCTTCAGCAAGGATAACATCAAAAGGTTCATAACCACAGTCAGGCTGCATCTGAACAAGCTCTCCAAAGTTGGCATAGAACTCCCTTCCAACATCCTGGCGTATCTCATTATCTTCAAATTCCCAACCAATCTCAAGAATATGACCTCTCAAATCATGCACGGAGACAAAGAAATCTTGGTGGAGAGGGTTCTTGATCACTTGATGCAACATAAGAATGAGAACAATGCTAAACTAAATGAAATTGGCCCAAGCTCAAAAGTTGATATCAATCTCTACTCCAGCTATCCTTGTTGTGAAAATGGCATCCACAACCCAGATGTAAAAAATCATCCTTGAGACAAGTGTTGGATTGAGTTTCCCAAGCTTAAAACCAAGAACTTCAAGCCTTGTAAACCAGAGAAGAAAAAGCCAGAAGACAGTGAAATCTTCTTTTCTTTCCTGCACTGCTACTCTCACTTCTCTCAACAGGCCCCATCTAGATTCATTCTTGACTCTGGGTGTTCAATCCATATGATTTGCAAAAAGCATCTTTTTGACACCATTACATCCAAAGATGGATCAAATTTCATCACAAGGGGAAAGCTGGGCACTTCATCGTCAATCATGGGGAGAGGAACTGCTCGCCTCATCTCACCTGCGGGAACAATTCTCCTTCAAGACTCTGCCTGGACACTGGATGCATGCATCAATCTGCTGTCAATGGGTGTTTTTCTGAGCAAGGGAGCCAAGCTATTAACCAATCATGAGAGTTCACCACCAACATTTGAAATGCACCTGAACAACAAAGCTTTCCTACAAGGACATATCTTCAACAACCTGCTTTATGCCATGATCCCTGAAAATAAGATCTTCAATGCAACCTTAGAGGAGATCAATGATCTCAATCTTAAACTTGGCCACGCGAGCATATTTAGAATCAAAGAATAACTCCAGAAATTGGTTTCCAACTCAATCAAAAACTTATTCAGCTGCAAAAACTGCAACAGAAGCAAGATAACCAAGAGCCAATTCAAAGAGACATCCACCAAGATGGACAGGATCATGCAGAGAATCCACGTTGATCTAATTGGTCTAATCACTCCAATTGCCAAGGGAGGATACAGGTGATTTCTCACAATTGTTGACAACTATAGCGGCTACATCAGCTGTCTGCCTCTGAAACACAAGAGTGATGCCCCAGAAACCATCAAATTCATCTTGCTCAACAAATTCAATTGGCTCAATTAATTTCTCACCAAATTCTGCAGCAACGGTGGAGGCCAATTCATCAACAAAGATCTGACAAGATTCTTCAAAGATAAAGGTACCCAACGTATATTATCCAAGCCCTATCATCCAGAACAAAATGGAAGAGCTGAGCGGGCCAATAGAACAATTGCTGAATTTTTTAGGGCCACGCACTCATCTTCAGGAATTCTGTTAAGTCTTAGCAGGCCTTTCCCCCCCCGTGGTCTTGCGGGGCCGCGCGCTCCTCTTGGCTCTTCCTCCCCTGCGCGTTATCCACGCGCTATCTTCCCCACCCCAGGGACCTCACTTGGCAACAAATTCAACACTCAGATGGGGGGAAGGACCAAGGGACAACACTCTTCTCTGGCCCCACAATTCCTCCCCTTTTCCATTTCTCTCTCTTCAATCTTTTTCTTTCCTTTTCTTTACCTTTTCTCATTCTACTCATCTATACTCTCCACCAACACTCAACTGTTGATTCATCTAAATCAATCCAATACTCAACACCAAGACTCAACACTTGATACGTCCTAACCAATCTGATTCTATCAAATACTGATCCCTGCCTGGTAAGACCCCAATCTCTCAAGCCTTCTCAATAAGAATCTATCTGATCCTCCAGCTATCCAGTCTACCTCGCCGACCTTGTCTCTCAGCCCTTCTTCTCTCAATACAAATTGCCCTCTCAGAATACCTTCCGCTGTTGACACACCATCTCCGGCTATGCTTTAGGATCATTTTTATTTGTTTCCTTCCTTAAGTCTCTGTTTCTATCAGTTTCTCCGTTCTTATACTTTCTCTCTCTTTGTAAAGTCTATGCTGGTTCTAAGTCATCTAGAAATCTAAAGTTATCTTATCACGGTTAAAAGCCGAAGGCCCTACAATCAAGTCTAACCAAACCAATCATGAACAAACCAGCTGGGGCGGCCAATTACTTTCATCAGGTGGCGCTCGAATCCTCCGTGGATGCTATTCCTCCCCTGAATTAAGAGAACTATTCAATATGGCCGGACAAAATGCTTATTCTATTTGACTTGAAGGACATCAAGGACGCTATACCTGAAATTCTGGTCCCATTTCCTCAAAACAAGACAGAGAAATCCAAGAAATAATCCTATCAAAATTGGACAGTAAAACTCACGCAAATGTGGTAAACTTTACCAACATAACTTCATCCAAGCTCCTATGGGCAGAAATCACCAGAAAATTTTCCTCCTCCAAAACTGCAAATAGGGCAAGAGTATTCAACCATTTCCTTCATTCAGCTTTCAACGAGCACGCTATTGAAGGATTCATTACCAAAATGCAAAAGGCCATTACAAAAATGACAGACGTAGGAATCAAGCTACCCAAGGACATCCTTGCATACCTAGTCCCATTCAAGTTTCCCCCAATCCTCAAGAACCTTAAACAACAGATTATGCATGTCAAAAAACACATGACAGTAGATGTGGTCTTTAACCACCTCACAAAATATAATAATGAGAGAAAAGCTCAATCAAACTCTAATAGATTGACCACAGATGTTTCGCTATCATCGACCAAGGCTAAAATTCACAAGGAGAAGAAGAAACCCAGGATGAGATGTCAAGAAGGGTATCACGATCCTAATGCACCACACTCAGAAGCATCCTGCTTCCATCTTAATCCCCAGATCGCACCGGAGTGGTGGACCAAACAACAAAATGAGTGGAGGAACAAATCTAAGAAGACTCCCACCATCAACTACCATGCACTATTAAACCTCTGGATCAATGCGGAAAATAACCCCAATCTCCTTCTAGACTCCGGAGCAAACGTCCACATATTCAACAATGTCAAGTACTTCTCCTCAATCAAGCTTCAGGAAGGGTCAGAAGAAATCAAAACCGGGAAGTTAGAAGCTAACCTTAGAATATGCCGAACCGGGACGGTGAAATTTGAATGGAAAGAGTCCACAATCAGCCTTGAAGGTTGCGTCTATGTACCAGATATTGTAGTGAACCTCATCAGCCCCGGTCTGTTGGCCAAAAAGGGGTGTAACCTCAATCAAACTCACGACAGATTCTCTGTTACTTGATCACAAATGGGGTCCCAAACCTCACCCAAGAGCTTATGTAAGTTCTCAGTTATTTGATTGAGTTAATTTACTTCCTCAAATCAAAAAGTAGTTAGACAAAATTTGAATATCATTAAAGGAATCACCACTCACCAAAGATGAGCTTCTGCTTGACTCTTCCATTGTCTCTGGTTCATCCTTCAAAAAAGAATTGGATTCAAACAGCAATAAACCTGATTAAATTTTAGTCTCTTCCACTGAGCTCAGAAATTCAGATGAAGAGTCTAACTTGGACTATAACCATTTCTCAATCAGTTCATTGAAACCAAAAAAATGAACCTTTCACAAAAGGAAAGACTTTTAATCATTTTTATTTTCTTCTTTGGTTCCCTTTTACTTCTCTTTGCCTCCTTAAGTTCCTTTTCAAAATGTTCAAATGAAGAAGGATCTTTCTGGGTATTTGTCAATTTTGGATGGCCTCTGGGAAATTGCAAGACTTTAGGTTCAATTATTGGCTATTATTGATAATTGGCTGTCTCTTTCATCAAGTGCTTCAACAGCCTGCAATAACTTTTTTCAGGATGATTCAAGATCATTTCATTGAGCTTGTCATGTAACTGAGAATTTTTGAGCAGTTCATATTGAACTTCGAAAATTCAAAAGGATGAAATATTATTCAAGTAGGAATCATCATTGTGGTCAAGCAGGAATAATCGTTTTAAAAGTATTTATCAAAAGGCATTAATCAAAAAGTGTTCATCACAAAGTGATTTGAACAATCCAACTTGAAACAAATTAAGGAACTACAACTGCAAGGGTCATAATCCAACCTCCACTGAGGATGAAAATCTTCAGGCCCAATGGAGCCTTTTGATTCTAGTAGGCCACCTATTTGGTGGGAACAGGGAAAACCCATAGTCATTGAGTATGACTTGGTGCACACTTCCCCATCATGTTTCTGCGTTTACCTCTCTAATTGATTGCCAACAAGTTTGATTTCTTGCAAAGATACCTTTTATCCCAATGGGAACAGCTCAGTAGGAAGAACTTTTCAAATCTTTATTTGAGATTTGTAAAGGGCAGACTAAACTGATTTCATTTGATTGGAAATGTTGCCCTCTAGGCTTTTCCAAACATCCAACATGTTTCCTGAAAAGTTTTCAAGGAATTGTTTGAGAGTAGCATTGGCCCCTTCAACCCAAGACTTTGTGTTGTTTCCAAAGTCTGGTTTTTCACAAGTCCAAGCTGTTAAAAATGTCTCTTTGATACAGATGATATTATGATCCATATACTTGAGTAAATCCTAACTGTCTGTGAAAAAAAACTTTATACAAGTCATAATGTAAGCAACCCAAAATTAGGAAGATTGAAAGTAGATGCAGTGATTTGGGACTTACTCTAATTTCCTCATCATTGAACTCTGCCTCCTCCTTATATTTTGAGGCCCCATACATAGCCCACAGAGACAGAAAGATTTTCCACCCTTCAACATCATTATTAAAGCGCACTTCACAGTTTGCTTGTATGTTTTTAGACAAGTGCCATTGACAGAACTATCTTGTTGACTCATGAAGTATTTGTTCTATAGCACAATTCAAAGCTTTTTCACAGCCCATCACAAATACCCTGGGAATTCTCTCAGAATCATAAGCCCACTCCTTTAGCCTATTTACAGACCAACTGTAGAACTCAAACGTTCCTCTTGTTATAAAAACAAGAGCTTTGGTGAAACCTTTGTGGTTGGAAGTAGTTCCTACAACTTACAATAGGGGGAAGTTTTACTTATTTGTTTTATAAGTACAATCCATCATAGCTTTATGATGAAATTGCTTGAAAAGCTTAAATGACTTGGGTTGATCCAAGAATAGGGCCTCCAAGTGACCCTCTGCGCTTAATTTTGCTTGATGAAACCAACCTGAATGACAAAAATTTTGAAAGAGGACCCCCATAACACTTTTCCCCTTTAGTTCTGCTAGCGCTACCTTACGCTTAGTTTTATAGATTTTCATGTCATCAACATATTCCCCACCATTGATTTTTCTCAATTTTCTTTTGATTCAAAGTTTATTGAGCCCATCATTGATTCCTTCTTTTAGATTGTCTAAGCTACCCCAGAGTTCTCCTCAGGTGGGGATTCACTGAGGGGCGTGGAGCTGGTTCATGGCTATTTTGATCATTCATGTAGGAGATTCTCCACAAGTGGTCTGCCTTTGTGGGACTAGCACGGATTGAAAAATTTCATCCAACCTTCCTTGTATGAGTTTTCCTTGACTGTTTGGTGAGCAATTGCCTAGAGTAAAAACCATGTCTATCACAGGCTAAATCCACATGTTTATCACGCTTTGAGTTGAAAACTGTTAAAGCGTAACCATGATTTATTGCCAATTTTTGAAAATAATTTTTTGCCTCTTCCCTCTTAGGAAAATCTCTCACAGGAGGTGGGGAAAGTGGATATTTCATAGTTACATAGTCATGTTTATATTGATGGCATGCACTGCATCAGTTTCAATGAAATTAAATAAGCCCATGAGCAGAGGAAAATAAAATGTTACTCACCACCAGAGTTAGTGTCCATTTGTTACACATTTTGTTCCTCAATTGTCACTCTTGATGATGATGCAATTGGTGATTCAAATGTTTCATTACCCAAATCCTTCTTTTCCGCAGCTTTGTTGATTGCACTAATGTAGTCCTTGAACAGGGCCATGTTAAAAGGAGGGCTTGCCACTGTTCCCATAATGCAAAAAAATTCAATTCTACTTCAGTATTCAATTCAACTTTCAATTGAAAAACTACCAAGTTTTCTCATTTTCAAGTTGAGAAAGATTAGTTTTGTGAGATTTATGTTTGCAGTTTCCCTTTAGTTTCAATGATGTTATTTACAGATTGACTTTATTTCACTTTAATTTCACTTTGGTATCACTTTGGGATTGCTTGATGTTGAACAACAGTCCCACATAGTAAGCTTTGATCCCAAATTTGGGTTGATTGAACAAAAAAGTGGTCCAGGAGGTCCCAAAAGGTTTGGCACAACCGCCAGGGGGCCACATACCCCCAACCACGGCTCAAAACTGCCATGTACGTGGGTACTGTTAAAATACGGATGCACTCAGGTAATGTGCATATTATTGTGTAATCCAAATGGGATGCACAAATGGGCCTCCATGGCCCATTGGAAATCACGTGGGCCTATGTGGATGTAATAGGTTTTGGGCATTTGTGCACCAAAACATGTTTTCTAGGTCTATTGGGACACAGGCCTTAACAGGCCTGCCAGGGTGGATGGGCCAACTTAGCAAGATGGGCTAATCTGGGCATAACTGGGCCCAAGATTTATTTTGGACATACTTGGCCAGATGGGCTGGCCCTCCAAAGTATGCATTTTGTGGTCTTTGGGTCTTGGCGGCCCATTGTGGCTGCGGCCCGTGTTGCGGCCCATTGTGGCTGCGGCCCGTGTTGCGGCCCACTTGGGGCCCCTTGTTTCTCTCTGGGGCCCGTTGCAGGGCCCAACGGCCCACGCCGGGCCATCATATGGGGCATGGGGCTCCGTTTGGAGTCCCCCCACCCGCTTGTGTGTGGGGCCAAGGCCCCGGTTGCCTTGCTCAGTTGGTTGGGGCTGCGGGAGGCTGGCAGCCCCGGCCTCCTTCCCTCCCCTCACTTGGTTGCAAAGGGGAGAGGAGGCTGGCTGTTCCTCAACCAGCCAGGCCGGCCGCAACAAGGCAACTGGCAAGGTGGGAGGGGATTTGATCACCCCCCCCCCACCCCATGTATTTACCAACCAGGCTAACCGCAACAAGGGGACCAGCAAGGTGGGAGGGGAATTGATCACCCCCCCCCCCCCCGTTACCAAGGGGGAGGTGACTTGGGGCTGGGTGGGCTTGACCACCTCCCAGACCACCAAACTGATTGTGTTGCCCTGGGAGTATTGACCTCCAGGGCTTCCTGGAGGGGGATTTGACCGCTCCCTCCAGGGATTGAGAAAGAGAGGGGGGGACACGCATGTCTGCTGGTCACCCCCCCCCTGTAAGTTTGACCAGACCCAGGGTTTTTCTGGGTCCACCCTGGCCAATCTGAGTTCCAGGGGCTTGTTGCAGGAGGCAATCAGCCATGTAAGTTGGTAAACAGGGACCAATGAGGTCACAGAGATAAAACGGGCTGGTTGTAAGGTACAACCAGCCAGGGTATGAACAGCAACTAGGGCTGGTTCAGCCCAGTAAAGGTGGAAACACCAAATTTGACCGGTAAAGACTGGTCATAAGGGTTCAGGGACCAACTCCAAGTGGGATGAGTAAGCCCAAACCAATTAGCAAGGCTTGTAGAGCCTGTAGAGCCCATTTGGGGAGGAATTTTTGACTTTTGCTTGTCATTACATGAGCTCCACATGAGCACCAGCTTTTTTATCTAAAGAGATCTTCTTCCTGCTTTTTTCCATCCATTCATTCACCAATTCATTCACATTCACAAGTGTGCCATTGTCTCTTCCTCATATTAAGGATCAATCATAAGACATTATTGCCTCACAATTTCTTTTGCTTTAAGTACTGCTCTTTGACTAATCTTGTGGGCCAATAATTCTCACACATTATAAGTACCATCATCATCATTAATTCCAAGCAGAATAGACCCTTATACCTTACTCTGGAAAACCTCAAAGACCTCAAGTTTTCCAAGAGGATGTCCTATATCCCAGAGTCCAGCTCCACCAAGATTGTTTTGAATGGTCAAAAATATAGTGCTTGGTATTTCTTAATGGACAGTGAGTTGGACAACATTTTTTGTGGGGAGATTATGGATGCAGATGACACTTTTATCAGTTCAGAGGTGGATAAGAATTGTTATCATCTCATTCTTAGGCATTTGGATGAAAGTCATATGGCATGGGTTGCTGAGACTTTAAAGGAGGAACAGAAAAGGATGGGTAGCATTTTATGGAAAATGCTCAAGGCCAAGTATGCTGGTGACTCTGTCCATCAGAAGGGGATTTCTTTCAATAAGTTGTTCAAGTTGAAATTTGTCAACTGCAAACAATTTTTGGGGGAGGCAAGATCAAGTATTGCTAAGTTCAAGTCATCTGGGCTGAAAATGGATCCTGAGTGTTTTTCACTCTTAATTCTTCAAAAGCTACCAAAAGAATATGAGTCCTTAGTTAGGATTATGTCTCAATTGGATCCCCCTCCTGGAGAAGAGGATGTGCTTAGAAGGATTGAAAAGGATGATCTTCAATTCAAAATGAAGGAGGGCACAGGAACTTCTCTGGTGGGCAAGACAGGAAAATCTGGGAAGAAGGCAATGGCCAAAATGGATTCATCAAAGGTCTTGTGTTATAATTTTCAGAAGAAGGGGCACTATGCAAAGTATTTCAAGGAGGCCAAGAAGAGGAAGAAATCCAAGGAAAGTGAAAAGGAAGACAAATAGGTCAACCTTGCCATGGAAAATTTTGCTATGGTGGCTGTGGCTGCTTCAATAGAACAAGCTGTACAGGAACAAGTCCCCAACAAGAAGGCAAAAATTGATGAGGATCAAGAAATGGACTTGATTGATTATGAAGTATGTAATCTTAAGCTTGATGATAAGAACTTATCAGTGGGTGATAATTCTTCTTTTCTTGTAGGAGGATTGAAGGAGGATGTTCTTGTTTTGATTGATTCTGGTTTTAAAGACCACATGTTTTTTGAGCCAAATTTGTTTTCAAATCTTAGAGATTTTGATGGTGTTTTAAATATTGGCCAAAAATGAAGAAAAATTCAGATTAAAGGAAATGGAAACGTTATTCTTGCAAATCACTTGGGTTTCAAAATATCTTTTGATAAAGTTTTCTATGTACCAGATTTGCCTTATAACCTTGTGTCTCTTGGGATTCTCTGGAAAAAAGGTTTCCAGATTTGTTATCTTAAAGAAGGTAAATTTGTTATTTATTTAAATGGGAGAACTATCATGAGTGGAAAAGTTCAGAATAAGTTGCTCTGTGCAAACTTGTTCAAGTTTTCAGCTCTGAGCACTGTTGCTCACAATAGAAGTGGCCATAAGGTAAAGGACAGCAACTGTGAAAGGTGTACTTTAGGGGCCAAGACCAGGAATGTGTTCTCAAGGAGTAGAGATTGCACAGAAGTTCCTAGAGAGGAATTCTCCATTGATTTGGCAGGGCCATTTTCACCAGTGTCTCTTGGGGGGGGGGGGAAGTACTTCATCAATTTGGTTGATACAGCAACTAATTATGTTTGGGTGAAACCAATAAGATCAATGGATCAGACCACAGAGGAGGTCTCAGTAATCTTCAAAGTCTGGAAACAGAATGGTTTGATGAGCAAGATCAAGAGGGTTATTACTGATCGAGGGGTTGAGTTTGTGAGTAAAGAGTTTGAGAAAATGTTGAATTATTATGGTATCACTCATATAGTCACTAATGCAAGTAATCCACAAAACAATGGAATAGTTGAGAGGATGAATAGGAATCTATTTGAGAAAGTCAGAAATATCATGGCTCAATATTTTTTGCCAAAGTTTTATGGGCTGAGTTGGTGTGCACAGTGTGTCTGTTGCACAATATTGTAAGTGTTAATGGGAAAAGTCCGCATTATCTGTTTTGGAAGTTGTACCCCAAAACATCACACCTAAAAACAATTGGTTGCTTATTGTATTATATTTTCCACCATAATTAAATGGTTGGAAATTTAGATTCTAGAGCCAGAACAGGGGCACTTGTAGGCTATGATTAATAAGTAATTCATACAGCATTTATTGTCCAGGGACAAGAAAGTTTAACCATAGTAGGGATGTAAAATTTGAAGAAAGTACCTTTCCACTCAAAAGGAGTGAAGATAGTGCTGTTCAGGAATCACAGCAGGAAATAGCATTGGAGCCTATTTCACCAGCAGATTCTGTAGAGAATATCATTAGTGATGATGTTGAGATGGCAGATGTGCCACAGGAGGGTTCAGTACCTGCTTCAGGGGAGTCTGTTGAATCAGAACCTGATGAGCCTCCACCTCCAGTTAGAAGGAGTGGAAGAAGTAGGCTACGTGTTGATAGGTATGGGGAATGGAAGTCCCATTATGCTTCTGTAGAATATGAAGAAGATACGTCTTGGGAACAATGTATGCTTAATGAGATTCTACAGTTAAGTTCAGAAATGGGTAATTGGGTTAACCCAAATAGCTTTGGCCAAGCTATGAATTCTGATGATAGAGCCAATTGGAAGACAGATATTTTTGAGGAATTTCATTCTCTGGAAAGTAATAGTGTGTTTGAAGTGGTTAAGCGGGATTTAGTTCAAAAAGGAAAGACAATTGTTGGGTCTAGGTTAGTGTTGAATAAGAATTTTGATACTAATGGAGTTTTGAAGAGTTTCAAAGCTAGATGTGTTGCACAAGGCTTCAAGCAGAAAGAGGTTATTGATTTTCAAGAAACTTTTTTGCCAACTGGAAGGCTGTCCACCTTCAGGTACATCATTGCTTTGGAAGTGGAGTTGGGTGAAGAAATCAGACATGCTGATTTTGTGACTGCATACTTGAATGCAAAACTTGGAGAAGAGGAGACTGTTTATATGTCAATTACTGACAGTTTCAAGGAATGGCTGGTAGAGACCAAGCCATAAACTATGAAGAAAATCTGTGTGAGAAGTTTCCTCTCAGAGGATAAAGGGGAATATGTACTCAAGATGTGTAGATCCCTGTATGGATTGAAGCAAGCAGCTAGGTCATGGTATAACACCATGAGTAAGAAACTGATAGAGATTGGTTTCAGGACAAGTGAGGCCAAAACTTGTCTCTTTGTGAGAAAGGATGAAGTTTTGTTTGTATGGGTTGATGAAATTATCATTATTTTGAATGGTAAAGAGAGAGTCATTGAGTCACTCAAAAAGGAGTTCAAGATAAAATATATTGGCCTGGTAAAACAGGTGCTGGGAATGAAGGTTAGTAAGAGCAATAATGGGATCAAGTTGGATCAAAACCATTATGTGTTAGCTCTACTTAAGCAGTATGGCTTAGAGTATTCCAAGGATTTTGGTACTCCAATCAAGTCTAACATTTGGTTATAAAATTCTACAGATGATGAGCATCTGGAGTTTGTCCAATCCGGGAACAATTATAGGTCAGCTATTGGATTGCTAAATTATTTGGGGCAGTGTACAAGGCCAGATATTTCTTATGCAATTGGCATCTTGTAACAACACTTAGAGAATCCAAGAATGAGGCATTGGTCTGCCTTTAAGAGAGTTATGAGGTATCTTAAAGGAACAAGCAGTCTGGGAATGCAGTTTTCAAAATCAGAAAATTTTGATTTAGTTGGTTAATTCTGATGCAAGTTGGGCAGATGGTAACACTAGGGAGTCAACAAGTGGTTTTGTATTCTTTTTAGGAAAGAATCTAGTGTCATGGATGTCTAAGAAGGTGTCAGCAATAAGTCTTTCATCAACAGGAGCAGATTACAGATTGTATCTGTCAGCCTTGCAGGTGGCAAAATGGTTGAGAAAGGTCTTAGAGGATAATCATAAACCACAAGGGTTTGCGTTGTTTCATTCTGATAATCAGAGTGCCATTCCATTGGCAGAAAACCAAGTGTTCCATTCAAGCACAAAACATTTTGATGTTAATTATAACTATATATGTGATGCATTGAACTGCAGAGAGATAGTGTTATAGTACATGCCCACTGGAGCAATGATTGCGGATATGTTAACTAAGGCTTTAGATACAAACTGTCACACGACCACCCCACGTACTTTAGGGCAATTCTTAGATGATTGTGAGCGCAAAGGAATACCAAGTGCGAGGGCAAGTGCAAATAGCAAGAACCAGTTGCGAAGTGCGAACTTGGTTATGCCACTCAACAAATGGCAAGATGAATGGAAAGTGTTCCAAAGAAGGAAACTCAACCTGAGTCCGATGTGATAACTAGGTTGCAGTAAAATGCAAGAATGTATGAAATTAACTAACTGAGGAGACAATCATCAGGCAAGGGGATAGCCCTTATAAGGTAATCCAAAGTGACTAGATACAACCTGATGATGAGCTAACTACAGGTGAAGCGGTGAGGCAATGAATGACAGGAACGGAATAGGAAATGAAGCAGTGGTATAGATCCGAGGTCTTAGCGTAAGTGCAAGACAATAGAATCTGAGCGTACATTTGCATGACGAATTGGGATAAGAGCAAGTGAAGTTGAAGGTAATGCAAATGAGAGGTAATAGTGTATGCAGGGTAGGGACTAGTCCAATTGCAAACTATACAGTAGTGATGGCTTGGTTAGATGTAGATGCAAACTAACGAACAATGCATGACCAAAGATGGAAGTACAAGGCTGTTGATTGGCCAGGGAAGGAGATTGGATCTCATAATGGATGGTTGACCGGTATGGAGTTAACTGCAAAGTTTGCAAGTATATACTGAGTTGGTTGCCGAGATTGGAAGTTCAGCGCAAGCCAGCGGAAATAGCTGATTGCACCATTGATGTTGTGCTTTATTTTTGTCAGGCTTTTAGACTGAGGTAGATGGTACTGAGGAGAGGACATGTCAAAGTGGTGAAGACAATAATCCTTAAGTGTGAAGCGTGACAGTTGCCCGGGTATAAATACGCGAGCTCCTGCAAGCGTTCAGGTAAATTTTCCCATTGATCTCAAGTCGTTTAATTCACTGTATACCCTATACTTTACTTAATTCATTACCCAATAAATTTTTTTATAAATTTTGTAAAAATGTCATCATTGTTATCCCGCCGTTGCAAAAACTTTATTCGTTGCAACAAGCGTTGTATTCCCAGTACTGCCCTCCAAGGTCTTTGAGGCAAATGCGAGCAATGTTGACTTCGCAAGGTGGCGTGTAATTTCCCTATAAATGTTGATTCGACCATTGAGGGTCCTTTGGAATCATTGAGGGAGATGCAAAGTTGTAGGTCCGCGCCAAGGGTCAATTTCAAAATACCACCATTGCCGGAGATTGAATACTTGGGGACGCGAGTTCCTGGTGAGTACTAATCAGGAATAACTAATGAACTTGAAATAGTAACTAATTATTTTCTTGTTTTCTAGTGTTGCCTTGTTTTCAAAGATATACTACTAATACACCACCACCACCTTACTGGGGACCATCAACTGAAAACCCGGGGACCCATATAAATGCCAAGGTGCGAGGCAAGGTATCCGGTGCAGAACTGGTAGGAGTTATCACCAAGGAAGCAAGGGAGGAAGAAAACACGGCGGAAAGAGAAGAGGAAAATGGAGGAAACGGAAGTGGAGAGAACAAAGAGGAAGCGGGTGAATTGGAAGAAGTAAATGAAGGAGATGGAAGGGAGGAATTGACTGGGATGGAAGGAATGGAGGGCCAAGGCAAAGCGGATCCGGTGCAAGTCGTATTGCCGGTCAAAACGGATGCGAGGTGTCTGACGGACGATATCCGAGAAGGAACGTTGGGTGGCCAAAGGAACAGAGCTTATGAAGAGCTCTTGGAGGAAGGTGGATGGAATGCGCGACCGAAGCGAGCTTGGGTTGCAAGGTGCGAGGAGATCTTCAAGAGGCACATCGTAACAGAGGTACTGGTACTTCAAAGAATGTCCGCATTGATTAATGATGAAGACCTGGACACCTTTTGGTCCATGGTTGCGGAATTGACGGCAAATTGGGAGGATGCAGAAAAAGAGATAAAAGAAACCTTGTAATGTAATGTATATTATTTTTTTTTATATATTAAAAAATTTTATTATTATTATTATTTTTTTAATAATAAGTGGAGATGAAGGGAAAATGAGAAAAGAATAACACAGTGAGATGGAGGAATTAACTGATGAAATGATAGTGAAATAAGATAAGTTTTAATGGGATGGATTGAGTAAGATAAATGTGGAATGAAATGAAATGGGATTGGATGGGATGAAATGTGGATTGGAATGGAATGAATTGGATGGAATGGAATGTGGAATGGAATGGAATTGAATGGAATGGAATTGGATGGGATAGAATCATGATTGCCAATGTTTGCAAGGGTAGCTCGCATGGAATTCTCAAATCAGATTGGGTGAATTGCAAAGGTGATGGGCTGGTTCCCACAAGGTGCGATCTTTGTTGGACTGGAAGCCAGACCATTTGACAAGGTATTGAAGTTTTCCTTTGTGTAACCTGGAATCCAGAATACGGCTTACTTCCCACTCTAGATGATCGAGGACAGTGACCGGTTCAGGAGGGGGATGAGTCTTGCCTGGGTATAGGACCCGAGCTGGCTCTAGGAGAGACACATGAAAGACCGGGTGGATACCTTGCCATTTTTCAGGTAAAGTAAGTTTAAAGGCGTTAGGGGAGATGACTGATTCTACTTTGAAGGGGCCAAGCTTTCTTTTGGAGAGTTTGCGAGTTGGGAAAACACTGCAAATGTTGCGAGCATTGAGCCATATTTGATCTCCTACTGCGAAGGTTGGAGCCAAAGTGCAAGATTGGTCTGCTTACTCCTAATAGCGCTGGTTTGCTTCTTCAAGGTTGGTTCAAAGTTGCAATTGGAGGGATTGAATTTGTTCAAGGTAATTGGTAGCAGTTTGAGAAGGTGCTACGTGAAGGGAAGAGAAAGTTGGGTTTCTACCATAAAGAGTTTGGAAGGGCAACTGTTTGGTGGAGGAATGAGTGGAGTTGTTGTAGGCAAATTTGGCTAGTGGGAGCCATTGCGACCAGTTGTCTTGTTGATAGGCAACATACATTTGAAGATATTGTTTGAGGATCTGATTAACTCGCTTGGTTTGCCCATCCATTTCCGGGTGGTAAGCCTTTGATAAATTGCAAGTGATCTTCAAATGTTGGCATAGCGAGGTCCAGAAGCTTGAGACAAACAGAGATCCAGGATCACTAACTATATTATCAGGAAGACCATGTTTTGAAAATACATATTCTATGAACAAGTTAGCCAAGTCTTCTGAAGAGGCCGTCACATTACTGCGTAAAAATAAAGCCATCTTTGAGAAGCAATCTACTATTACTAGAATAGCATCATATCCACTATAAGAAGGTAATTGAGAGATTAAATCCATAGACAGCGAGTGCCAAGGACAAGGCGGAATTGGAAGTGGCTGGAGCAGCCCATACTTCCGGTGTTTTGAGGACTTGTTACGATTGCAATCATAGCACGCGCTAACATAGTCTTTTACTTCTTTGGTCATACCAGGCCAGTAGAAGTCTTGTGTTATCCATTGGTAGGTTTTATCCTGCCCATAATGACCAGCAAGCGGAGAATCATGCCGTGACTCAAAGATATCTAACTTAATGAAGAATTATCTGGTACTACTATACAATTATCATAAACTAAAAAGTCATTATCATCTATACTGTAACTACTATCTAATAATTTTTCACTTTTGAAAAGTTTGATGCACTTGGGGTCGTCGCGTTGAGCTTGTCGGAGTTTGGAAGCCAAATCTTGTAAGTGAGCAATGATTGAACTGAGTTGGGCAGATTTGGTTGAGAAGAGTGTCCTAACGTTTTCAGGGTTGTTTTCGGCAAAGGTGCTCCCCCCCCTGGGTAAAAGTTGTCCCAACGTGATAAAGCATCAGGAACTACCACTTGTTTCCCAGGACGGTACTTGATTGTAAAGTGGAACTCAGAGAGGTATTTGGCCCATCGCGCCTGTCTACGTGTGAGGAATTTTGAGCTCATGAAATACTTCAAAGAATTATGATCAGTTAAAACCTCAAAGGATTCCCTAAGACTCAAAAGGTATGAACGCCATTTCTTCAAGCAGTAAACAATTGCAAGAAGTTCCTTGTCATGAATCTCATAGTTAAGCGCTGCAGCAAGCAACTTGCAAGACTTGAAAGCTACAGGGTGAAAGAGAGAAGTGGAAGGAGAAAACTGCAAGATGACTCCTGCAATTGTATAGTCGCTTGCGTCTGTTTCGACAATAGTGCGAGCTAGCTCGTTGAAGTGAGCAAGTATTGGAGCAGTAGTGAATGCTTTCTTCAGAGCTTTGAACTCCAAAGCAGCTTGTTTGGTAAAAATAAAAGGGGTTTCTTTTTGAAGAAGGTTAGTAAGATTCACGGTTTTTTTGGCGTAACGCGCAATAAACCTTCTATAGAAATTACTGAAACCAAAGAAAACTTGAAGAGATTTAACGGAAGAAGGTGGGGGCCAGTCCAATATGCGTTTGCTCTTGGCTGGGTCCATTGATAGTCGTTGCTGCGAGACTACAACACCTAGAAAATGAAGAGAAGAGGAATGGAATTTGCACTTAGAGGCTTTTGCAAACAGGTCATTCTTGCAAATTTGCTGTAGCACCTCTTGCACATGTGCAATGTGATCTTCAAGGTTTTTTGAGTAGACCAGTATATCATCAAGATATACCACGAGGTATTTACCTACAAGATCAAAAAAAATGTTGTTGACAAAATGTTGAAAAGTGGAAGGAGCGTTGCAGAGGCCAAAAGGCATGATGGTATACTCATAGCTGCCAAACCAGGTTTGCATTGCAGTTAAATACTCATGACCTTCCTTAATGCAAATTAGGTTATAAGCACCTCGAAGGTCTAACTTTGAGAAATGAGTAGCTCCATGGAAGAGGGTAAGGAGATGTGACATAGGCGGTACTGGATAGGCATTCTTCCGGGTTACCTGGTTCAGTTTCCTGTAGTCAACACAAAGGCAAAGTCCGCCATCTTTTTTTTGTACAAATAGGACAGGGGAACCGGTGTTCAAATTGCTTGGTTGAAGAAATCTTTTTGCTACATTTTCCGCAATGTAGTCTTGAAGCGCAATTGATTCTTGCGTCAAGAGAGAGTAAACTGGTCCTGGTGCCAGAGGTGGGCCAGTAAGTTTGATCTTATGATCATAAGGACGGGATGGAGGCAGCTTATCTGCTTTTGCAGCTGAAAAGACGTCAGCGAAGTCATGATAAACCAAAGGTAAAGACTCTTGAATGATTTCTAAATCTTCAATCTTGTCATCTTTGAGCACCGGGTTTGAGGTGCTTGCATGGTGCAAGAGGATTAGGGAGCTCAAAATACACCTTTTGGTTGGTTTCTGTTTCTCTTTGAAGGAACAGGAAAGAGGTAAGCTGGAAAGGTAAGCAATAACTCCTAAATCTGAAGAGGGGATTTGAGAATGAAGGTCAGGATATTGCAAATCTCCTGGCGGAAAAGTGTCATCCAACTCAATGACAGTGTCAGGTAGGCTGTTTAATTCCTGATTGACGGAAAGGTTAGCGTTCAGGGGGTGCAAGGTTCAAAGGTTTATTACTCCTTCTTGCCAATTCACATCCGGATTCCAGTAAACTAGGAAATCATGGCCTAGAATGGTATCATCCATTCCGGGTATAGCCAAGACAAATAAATCCCATTTGAAGCTGGGGAAATTGGAAAATGCGAATGTCCATTTTTCCTTTTGGGAAACCCAATAAGACGGTTCAGTCGCACTCCTTACTAGATAGATGGGAAATTTATCTATCTTGGAAGGTGTAAGATTTTTGGAAGTGGCAAAAGATTCACTGATGAAGGAAACATTAGCGCCAGAATCAAGTAATACTTGATAAGGAGTGTTGTCGGAATGGAATAGGATAAATCTTGAACTAGGAGCACCTAGTGACTCGCAAGTGCGAAGATTTACTTGCGGTGATTTAGATAATGTGTAGTTTTCCTTGCAAGTATCAGAAAAACTACAAGCTAATTTTTTGACTGCTTAGCCGCTTCATGCGCTAACCGCTTCGCACAGCTGTTGGCATCATGTTTACCTCCACAATAAATACACAGCCCGTTCTTTTCCCTTTGCAGTTGTTCCTCACTTTGAAGCATCCTGGGTTCCTTGTCCAGGAACCTCGGAGTTTTGGCGACGGCTTTCCCTTTTGAGTTGGAGTTCAAAGTCGGGGTTGGTTTGGATGGTTTTGGGTTCCTCGTGTTTTGCTTCAAGGAGTCGTCCACCTTTGGAGCTGAGGTGGATGATCCATGGTTGTTTCGCCAAGAGCGATTCTTGTCATGATAGCCATTATCAAGCTCAATCACTCAATCAATTAGCTGCTGAAGCAAGGTTGTCTCATGACCCCCAACTGCAAGCTGTTTAATTAAGCATGCCGGTAAACCCTTTCGGAAATGGAATAGAAGAGTGGCCTCGTTCCACTGGATGCAAGACTTCAAGGTTTGAAAATGAGAAATATAAACGGAGGCTCTACTATTCTCCTTCATAACTAAACTATTAAGTTTGTATTTGGTGTTTCAAACTTCATTGGGATTGCCAAACAGGGTGAACAATTGTTGCTCAAACTTGTCCCAGTTGTTGAGAATACAAGTGGGACTGTCGTTGGATGAAAGTTTGAGGTACGGTTCAAACCACTTCAAGGCTCTACCTCCTAAGAAGGACAAAGCATACATAACTTTACGTCTATCGGAAGGGAAATTGTTGGAGTTGTTTGAAAAGATGATTTTACAAGACTGTAGGTAGGATCTAAGCTTATGAGGGTGTTCTCCTGTAAAGTGATCAGGTTTTTTCATGCCCGGAGCGCGAAAACTAGGAGTGCTTGGACTAGATTGCTGGGCACCATGAGTGAGGGCCTGGATCAATGTTGAAAGCAGGGTTGGAGCATTGGGCTTGAGAGCAGTAGTGCAAACCCCTGGTCTACCATGAGTCAAGGTTTCATCGGAAGAATGGTCAGAGTCTGCGTATTCTGCAAGAGGGTCCGTCAGAGCATCCCGTGGAGGAGCCCGAGGATCATCTAGAGGTTCCACAGATGGTGATTTGGAAGGAGGAACTGGATCTAAGGGTTGTTGGGCCCGAGGAGCCCTGGTTTTCCCTACCCGATGAATCTCATCATTGTAAGGGGCAAGGGAAGCGTTCCCGGTTGAGCAAGTACGTGACATCAAGAAAGAAGAAGTCTACTATAGGTTGGCAAGCTACAATAGATGAGTTGAGTTAGTTAATTTACTGTCACACAACCACCCCACGTACTATAGGGCAATTCTTAGATGATTGTGAGCGCAAAGAAATACCAAGTGCAAGGGCAAGTGCAAATAGCAAGAACCAGTTGTGAAGTGCAAACTTGGTTATGCCACTCAACAAATGGCAACATGAATGGAAAGTTTTCCAAAGAAGGAAACTCAACCTGAGTCCAATGTGATAACTAGGTTGCAGCAAAATGCGAGAACGTATGAAATCAACTAACTGAGGAGACAATCATCAGGCAAGGGGATAGCCCTTATAAGGTAATCCAAAGTGACTAGATACAACCTGATGATGAGCTAACTACAGGTGAAGCGGTGAGGCAATGAATGACAGGAACAGAATAGGAAATGAAGCAGTGGTATAGATCCGAGGTCTTAGCGTAAGTGCAAGACAATAGAATCTGAGCGTACATTTGCATGACGAATTGGGATAAGAGCAAGTGACGTTGAAGGTAATGCGAATGAGAGGTAATAGTGTATGCAGGGTAGGGACTAGTCCAATTGCGAACTATACAGTAGTGATGGCTTGGTTAGATGTAGATGCGAACTAACAAACAATGCATGACCAAAGATGGAAGTCCGAGGCTGTTGATTGGCCAGGGAAGGAGATTGGATCTCATAATGGATGGTTGACCTGTATGGAGTTAACTGCAAAGTTCGCAAGTATATACTGAGTTGGTCGCCAAGATTGGAAGGTCAGCGCAATCCAGAGGAAATAGCGGATTGCACCATTGATGTTGTGCTTTATTTTTGTCAGACTTTTAGACTGAGGTATATGGTACTGAGGAGAGGACATGTTGAAGTGGTGAAGACAATAATCCTTAAGTGCAAAGCGTGACACAAACAAACATCAAGGTTTTGTTTCTAGTATGCGTATGGAATCCCTTTTGGATTGAGGGAGTGTTTTAAAATACGGATGCACTCAGGTAATGTGCATATTACCATTTTATCCAAATGGGATGCACAAATGGGCCTCCAAGGCCCATTGGAAATCATGTGGGCCAAGTGGGCCAATGTGGATGTCATAGGTTTTGGGCATTTGTGAACCAAAACACTTTTTCTAGGTCTATTGGGACACGGGCCTTAACGGGCTTGCCAGGGTGGATGGGCCACCTTAGCCGGAAGGGCTTATCTGGGCATAACTGGGCCCAAGCTTTATTTTGGAAATACTTGGCCAGACGGGCTGTCCCTCCAAAGTATGCATTTTGTGGTCTTTGGGCCTTGGTGGCCCATTGTGGACGCTGCCCGTGTTGCGGCCTGCTCAGGGCCGCTTGTTTCTCTCTGGGGCCAGTTTCAGGGCCGTTTTATGGGGGAGGGGGCTCCCTTTGGAGTCCCCCCACCCGCTTGTGTGCCGGGCCAAGGCCCCAGTCGCATCACTCAGTCAGTTGTGGCGGCGGGGGCCAGTGGCCCCTGCCTCCATCCCTCCCCTTGCTTGGTTGCAAAGGGGAGAGGAGGCTGGCTGGTCCTCAACCAGCCAGGCCGGTCGCAAAAAGGCAACTGGCAAGGTGGGAGGGGATTTGATCACCCCCCACCCAATGTATTGACCCCCCAGGCTGGCTGCAACAAGGCAACTGGCAAGGTTGGAGGGCAATTGATCGCCCCCCCACCTCATGTGTGGAGCAACAAAGGGTTGCAGGGGCCATCTCCCCCCCCCCTGTTACCAAGGGGGAGGTGACCTGGGGCTGGGTGGGCTTGTGTCAGCCTGCTACTTAGCACAGAGAAACCTGAAAAAGCAACAACAATAATAATATTAACAAAAATAAAAAGAACAAAAAATAAATAAATAAATAAAATTATTATGAAATGAAGGAGTAGGAAATCCATAAATATTATTGCAGAAATGGATTCCCCACCCAAAATAAGGTAGGGTCACTCACTGACCCCACCCTTGAATTCTCACTCCTTATATTTTTTAATTAATTTAAAAGAAAAAGGTAAATGACCACGGCACCAATATGGCAGCTCTTGACCATTTTAATATTTCACATGATATGTCATGTATAGGTTTCACACCTAAATTTCTGTCGAAATCCAGGTGTTGTGTGTAGTTTAGGAGTTACACAGGGAATTGTGTTTTGTCACAATTCCCGCAAGCAGCCCCGCGTCCCTACAGCGCTGGAATCCCGCGCACCCAAACTCTCGCCGGCAGTTGATCCCTCCCGCGTGCAGGTAATCCCGTGACCTAGTCACACGCTGTGGAAGGAATAAAGGTTATCCCCTTATAATTGTCCCAAGGTTCGGAAGTTAACGGTTCCCTGCGTTTGTAAGGAGATGAGGATGTCCAAAGTCGCGCTTAGATGAGAAAATAGAAACAAAGAGATAAGGGATAGAGAAGAGTAGAGAGAGAGTGAGTGAGTGAAATCGCTTATCCTTCAATCCTAAGAACTTTCCACCTGGATGTGTATCCGGTATGAGTTCCTTTAATCTCCTGGTGAGATGGGTGATTCAGCCTGATGATATGATTCTCTTTTCTCTGTCTCTATCTTCCTCTGCTATGAAATGATATCTGCTATCTCCCAATCCCTATCCTCCCCTCCTCCAACCCGGAGATGAGAGTGAGGATAAGTCCTCCCTCTCAACCCTAACCTAAGTACATGTGCAAATGACAGTATGACAAGGAAACAGAAGACCATCCGGAAACAGAAACCCTAGCCTCCTCTCCCCACCTCCTTTGTACCAAACTCCCTCCGACGTCCGTACGCCGTTCCGTCCATCCGGTTCATCCTTCTCATGACGGGGTCCTTGCACCGCGTCCTACTCGGAGCCCCCCGCGCCTGTCCGTACCCGCTTGTCCGCGCCCGTCGTGGATGTCCAGTAATATCCGGCGTGATCCGCGCGCTTGCACGCGTGCTCATCCGTTCCTTCATAGCCCGCGGATTGCTCCGTCCCTACGTATCCAAACCGGCGCGCCCGCGAACTTAGTTGAGCGCACTACCTTCCCAATCCAATCTCTGGGGCAGATCGCCACCCGCGCTGCATTAGATGCTGAGCCCGACCCGTCCACTAGGTGCAGAGCCAAACAGCGGCTGCTGCTGAGCACTCTGCTTACCCTAATGCTGAGCCCGCTCGCCCCCAATGCTGAGCGCGCAGCCACGACACAGTTCCCAATCTGTGTCTATAAATTGACACCACAACGCGCAGCGGATCAGTCCCCGCGCGCATCTGAATGGACTGATCCCCGCGCCTATCCTGCCATGATCAGTCTGACAGCCAGGTACCGCTCAGAGGAGCTAAAACATAGTAGGATCTAATCTACACATGTAAAGCTACCACACAAGCGTAGATCATAGTTTAAAAACCTTAAAAGTCAATTAAAATTAGTTAAAATAACGATCCAGACTCACCACGTCATGAGCTGATCAGAACCTTCAAAGACCACAAAACTACACAAGGAGTGGTCGTAAAAATTATTAAAAATTACATACAGGATCAACAGAGGATGGAAAATCAATAAAAATCCACGTCTGCTCACTTTGGACCAGTACTTACAGTACAAATTGAGGATCTGTGCAGGATCAGCAAAATGATTAATCTGTTGATTAACAGATCCTGCAGCTAAAAAGGAGCTGTTCCTTGACAGATCTAAGTCCAGCAGGCTAAAAGCACCTTGAGGACGTGCCAATCTTTCCCTGGCTGCCCCCCTAGCCTCAGACCATGGCTAATACCCCTTCTAGAGGCCCTCAAGCACCCAAAAAGGAATATTTAAACAGGCTCTTTTTGCCCTTTTGTTCCCAATGATCCATCAGTTATCAGAAATATTATTATTATCAATCAGACATTGTGTCATTGTTAGTCAAGTGTTTATCAAGAAGAAAGCAAGTGATTTATGATCTAGTCTGAAGTATTATTATTATTATTTTCTAAATAACTATCAAGAACCAGAAGTTTGAACCAGCCACCAACCCCATCTGTTCTGAAGCTTCTTACCTGAATCTTTGCAGGATTTCTGTGGATTACTTCCCAAGTAAGTTGTTCCCTTCCTGCTCTGGGTTTGTGTGCTTTTTTGCCCGCCCAAATTAGTGGATAAGGCCTTAGAAGGCACCCTTCTTCATTCCAAGGTTATAAACTGCCTAAGGAGGCCCCTTGAGGAGAGGTTGCCAAGTCTGTAAAGACCCCCAGTAGTATATTACCTTGGCCCCTCTTTTTATATTATATTTAAAATATTCATAACCAAACCAATTAAACCTTGCACTTGCTTGTATCATATTATTATTGGAGCTGTAAAGTGTTTATTCTTTGGAATATTATTGCTCCAAATTCTTTTATCACTCTTTGTAGCTAAAGGACTGCAAGGTTCCTGGTATCAGAGAGCTGACAGCTTGACCACCACCCAGCCCACCAAACTGATTTTTTTGCCCTGGAGGGATTGGCCTCCAGGGCTCCCTGGGGTTTGTTAAGTATTCTACGGCAGAGAGAAACATCTGCAGCGGAAGCGCAGAGGTAAGGTCAAGGGAATGCGGACACTCCAAATCTGGAAGGACTGGGTAGTCTCCCTCTCTCAAGTCCGAGATAAATAACAGGACAAGGGTAATCCAATCCGAACGGGTAGACAAGGACAACAACAACCTCAGATCACTCATCAACTACCTCGCACTCCTTCCAATCAACTCTCACCCTTTCCTATTTCCATTCTCATCTCTCCTTACTACTTTCATATCAATACTCTCATAGCCATCTTTATTCACCCTGTTTCTCAGTTATGATCCGTGTGCCCGGTGAGATTTCTAACCTATTCATTCTTTTTACTTGTCTCGACATTGACCTCAACTCACAAGAATCTCTTCCTTCTCAGTCTCATCTCATTATATTCTCACTATGCGTCTCTAAACCTCATGTCCACTGGTCTCAAGATCCTCAAGCCCAATGTTGGTACTCATATGTTGCATCATCTATCTACATCGCCTTTTGATTCATTTCTGTTGATTTGTCAGTTTCCAGTTTCTAGTATAATCAATCTCAATTTTCCTATTACGGTTAAAAGCTGAAAGCAAGGCTCTTTCAAACCAACAACCAACTCAATCAAAGGAACTGGAAAATGGCGGGCTCCAAAGGGTTTTGTCAAGTGTTGAATATGTTATTAAACAGATTTATACATCTTCTTTCTACTTGTAGTATTTCTTTATTTTCTTGTCTTTATTTTCTTTTTCTATTTTCTTCTATTTCTTTAGTATGTCACTCAGTCTGTGATCAGTATGTCACACACACACATTATCCTGATTCCCGTGACCTCCTCATAACTCTCTCTCAACCGGTACCTTGATCTCAATTCATTATCATATTCATTTTACCCGGCTTACTCTCAATTTCAATACTTGAACTCGGAAGCCTAGGAGCTTGGTAGAAAACTCGTTGACTTTCTTTTCCTCATTCTGAAGGGGACCTTCAATCAACATCAAGGCAGTCAAATAAACCCTTCAAAGAAAGAAGACCATTTGGCCCGAACATTATCCTAATTTGGTACGGATCATCCTTATAGATTGTGGCTATTATCTACTATACTAATCATCATCCGGTTCTCTTCATTGAAGTCAGAGAGGGTGGAACTGCTGTCTTATTATTGTTATTTCTTCATATATTAAATGATAACTTTGACATTTACAGGAGTGGGGGTATGAATCTTTTCTTATCTCAGTTATTTGTTATTTGCTATTGTTTTCTAATCATGTGTGTGTTAGACTCTGGTTTTTCTTTCAATAAGAAATATAGATTCTTACACAATTAACAGTCCAAACTATTGGGGATCAATAAAGACATCAACCAGAGTCAGCCATGTCAGAATCACTTTCAGAAACCATCCTAAAAACGGCAATTGAAGCCATCCCTCTCTCAACCATGGATAATTTCTCAATTTGACGTAATCGCGTGGTCAACATGATGGACCTGCAAGAGGATCTCTATTCCAAACTCACAAAGAAGAATACAGACGCAAATGGAGTTCCCATTGGGCTCAGAAACATGGAGAATGTACGCATTCGTACCATCTTAACCTCTAAACTCAATACATCAGTGCAGGCCAACATCATTACGCTGGAGAACGAAAAGGACGCCCATCTCATCTGGGTCAGCATCCATGAGTATTTTGCCTCCAACCATGCTTCTAACCGCGCTCAAGTGTTCAAGGAATTTTTAAGAACTCCTTTCACTATTTCAAACCATCTTGGGTTCATTACTGATACCAAGACGACCATCTCGAGATTACATGAAGTTGGAATCGAACTACCAAGCGATATAATAGCCTATCTCATTCTTGAGAAATTACCACCTTTGATGGACACAGTCATCCAACAGATAACGCACTCGGACAAGAAACTCACTCCAGATCAAGTTCTGGATCATCTTTGCCTCTTTCACAATAATAGAACTTTAGGAAGTAGCTCCACCAACAAGGGCAAGAAAGACAATCACAACACGGTTTCTTTCTTTAATAAAACCATCAAACCTTGTGAAGAAGGGTGGCACAACCCTAAAGCCGCTCATCCGGAAGGTTGATGTTGGAAGTTGTTCCCTCAACTCAAACCAAACTTCCCAAAGAAGAAGAGGTCAGAGGGATCTGAGACAAAGAGTGCGGTGACAAGTGTCAGGTCCTTTCATACTAATATCAAAAACTCCTCATCCAAAAAATTTGTCCTCGACTCCGGATCTTTGAAACACATGGTGTTTAACCCTTCATTTTTTGAACATATAGACCAATCAATAGTGGGATACATCTCTACCAGCTCAGGGGTAAACAGTCTTCGCTACGAAGGAAAAGGATCAATAACGCTAGTGAACGACAAATTGCAATCAATCACTCTATCTGATGTTCTTTACACACCACACTCCACGGCCAATTTAATATCTCTTCGTTCTCTTCTGTTAGATGGTTTTGATGTGTCTTTCCAAACTGATAAGTTTCGATTATCAAAAGGTAGCTGGGTAACCAGTGGAGAATATGAGTGCAATATACCCTTCATTCATCTGAATCATGCTGCCTGTTCCCCGGTCTCCTACTTAAGTCACAACAAATTTCTTCATAAATCTCTGGGGCATGCCAGTTATCATTGTATCAGGCAAAAGCTAGGAATAAAGGTATCTAAGCCAGGAGAGTGCAGAGCTTGTGCTATCAGTAAGATTGCACGTGCACCGTATACAAAAAAGCATCCGCAGGCCAAAAGACCATTCCAAGAGCTTCACTGCGACTTAATCGGACCCATCAAACCAAGAAGTATTCATCATGAGGCATATATTTTGACCATAGTCAACAGTTGTACCAGGTATGTGGCCGCCCTTCCCTTGAAGGACAAAAGCAAAGTCGGATTGACACTTCAGTTCTTAATCAAGTCGGAATCAAAGAGGTTTGGGTATACACCCATGATTATTCATTCCGACAGGGGGACCAAATTCTCAAATGATTTCATGAGACTATTCTGCACAGACAACAACATCAAGCAAACCTTTGCCAATCCCTATACACCACAGCAAAACAGCCTAGCAGAAAGTTACAACCGCACGATTCTTGAATGTCTACAAACGGTGTTATTTGATGGAGGATTGCCCAACATCTACTGGGGAGTTATTCTCAAGGCCTGCGTCCTGACAATAAATCATTTTCCATTGCACAGGTCCAATGAATCTCCCTACAAAAAATTCAAGGGTCAAAAGATTGAGTTGAGCTATTTTCACCCTATCGGAAATCCACTAACATTTATTGCTGGGGAGAAACCCCCGTCTACTAAGCTAAAACCTCGGGGTTCATTTGGAAGGTTGTTAGGGTACAACAAGGATTTGCTGTCGTACAAGGTTCTGACAGAAGATAACAAAATTGTTGACCCAAAGAGCGTCAGGTTTCTAGATTTTGACGCTCTGATATCGAAGATCAATCCTCCACTGGATATTGAACCTGCCGATCTGGATCTATGCAATCCTGTAAACTCAAGCCCAACTCTTCCTTCTTCAAGTGCTTCCAATGATGACAATGCCTCTGATCAGACGGAAAGTCATTCTCTTCCACAAACACTCGTAGTAGACTCAATCACTGGATTGAGAAATGAAGGATCAACGCGCGACCAAGGATGCGTTGAATCATTCAATGAGGGTCAAAATTCCAGCCAACCAAACACTGGTGTCTCCACCAACGTGAGAACGTACGGTCTAACGGAGCTCACTGAACGCATCAGGCCGGCGCAATACTCTCATAACAGCAAGGTTAGCATTGACTGGACGGATTCACGGAAATCAGAAATTGAAGACATCAAGAGCCAGGAAGTTTGGGAAAATTTCGATGGGACTCCTGATCACTTCTTGAGGACCATGTGGGTGGATAAGGTGAAACCTGCAACGGTTTCGTCGGTGTGGTGCCCCATTCTGGACACCCGGACCGCCTTAAGACCTCAATTCATAAACTGTTGCAAACGTATCGCCCGGCTGGACAACTTATCCTCAGGCTCATCCAACTATTGTTTACCCGCGCGCGCGCGCCGCGCCGCGCCGCGCTCCTTTCATCCGCGCGCGTCGCGCGTCCTTTATCCGTGTTGCTTCTCATCTCCGCCGTTGTTATAGAACGTCCCCATCTTTGTTCGTTGCGTGTCTTCATCTTTGTCGTTGCGCCTCCCCAATCTCCTCATTGCTACCGTCGCGCAACGCTCATTCATGATCTACTGAATCCATCCCGACCGCACCCGCAAGCATTTGGCAGATCCTTGACCAACGCGAGTGACCACATGGTTGCCTTCCCGTTTCCGCTCTATTTGTAGAATCCGTTGTATATAGTCTAACAGGGCCTCCTGCCCATATAAGGAGGGGCTCTCCCCTGCCTTTTGACCGACCATATTCCATCATCCTAGTACCTCAGATCATCGCATCATCATCGCATCATCATCGTATCATCATCGTCTCAGCATCCCATAATCATAAGCAATTTATCCGTGGGCATCCTTCCCCACTTATCTGAGAAAATTATCCGGGTATATCTATGATTGCCCCTTGATCCTTTGAGCCTCCATACTCAAACTCAGTCCTTTGTGACCTTGATCCTTATCACCAACCAATAGCCTATCTGGTTGAAGAAGAATTCCTGTCTGCCTGAATTCTTGAGTGTGTTATACCACTCTGATCCCTTTTTCCGACCATACTGGTCTTGATCTCCCTTGATCATCTTTCTGGAGCCAATCACGTTTGATTGAAGAGGTTTTATTAAGCTTAAAACCTGGAGTGTTATACCTCCCTTCTTCTTCAAGGTTGAATTTTGCCACGCTATTCTTGAGTTCCTTGAGAAGTGTTGGGATACTCTTGCTCAAATTTGTTATTGATTTGCTTCTAGAGCTCCGTAAACAAATTGCTTTTGTTTTGTTCAGCCTCCCACAGTTATCTGGTACCCTTCAAGCGCTTGATTGCGGAGAGTTGGGCAGGTTCATTGAGAACCTGGAGGTTGGTTGGGATTGAGTTGATCTTTCCTAATCAGCTGCTGACGACCAGAGTTATTAGCTTGTGGGCGTTGTTACTTACAACTGCCTTGTTCTATTGAACTCTGAACAAACTTTGACTTATTTGTTCAAGTCTTGCCCTGCACCATCTTGTCTCAGATAGTGTTGTTTCCATCACTACCGACAACTCTTATCCCTCTTCTCTTAGTTTGATTTCTCATCCATAAGGTTCTGGACCTTGATTCCGGTTACATTAAAATATTATTGTAACTCCTAGGAGGGCAGCCTAAACAGCACCTTTCCCCTCCACAGAACTGCCACGGCTTAGCACTGTTTGGAGTCTTACATCGGCGGAAAGGAAAAATTCTTGTCTCTGCATCATGGGTAACCTTCAGACGCCGGGAGTGGACTTTGGAGATACCTTCTCTCCTACAGGAAAGTTTGCTACGCTGCTTCTTCTTCTGATCTATGGACTTCACCAAAAACTAAAAATCCGTCAATTTGATGTAAAGGCGGCATTCTTATTCGCTCCTCTTGAGGAGGATATATACATATTGCGACCACAGGAATCCAATTGCCAATCAACCTTCCTTAAATTACAGAAGTAGTTATATGGACTATGTCAAGCTACTGTGAACTGGTTTAAAACTCTAACAGGCTGGTTGCGTTCCATAGGCTACGGCGAGTTGGCATCTGATCCATGCCTGTAAATTCATGAGGATAAACAATTGGCGTTATTTTTTCATGTGGACAATCTTGTTGTTGTGGGGGAAGTGGAATGGTTCGAGAATTTGTTTCTTCATCGATTTCCAAGATTGTCTTCTCACGATCCTGACACGGTTCTTGGCATGGAGGTATCTACTGAGGGAAACAGAATTACACTCAATCAACGGTCACTCATTGTGGACACTCTGGAAGAACTTGGGCTGGCGAATAGATCTGTAATCACTCCTCTGACACCAGGTCTCCACCTAACACAAGCCACAGACAAGGATCATGAAGAATTCAAAAGTCTTGGCATCAACTACAGGAGGTTCACAGGAATCTTAAATCACTTATCCTTCAGAACCCAACCCGATATTTCCGCTGCTGCATCAATTCTGTCCAGATTCAATCAAAAGCCGGGACTGTCGCATTGGAAGGAGGTTTTGCATGTTTGGAAGTACTTAGGGGGGACGGTCAATAAGTCACTCAGCCTACATCCTTGTACTGACAACAAAGGCCTCGAGGTGTACTCCAATGCAACGTGGGCAGACGATCCAGAAACGATAAGATCACAATCCGGTTTTCTCATCAAATGGATTTCTTGCCCAGTCGCATGGAAAAGCCGCAAACAAACAAACATCACTTTATCCACTACGGAAGCTGAACTAAACGCGCTTACCAATGGAGCTCAGGAGTCCGTTTGGCTCAAATTGATTACAGAGGAGCTATGGCAAAAGAAAATTCCTCCCACGTCTTTTCTAATTGATAACAAAGGTCTGTGGGACAAGATTCGCCACTTTGGCTTGAACTCAAAGACAAAGCACATCGACATGAAGGTGAAATGGATCCGGGAACAGTACGAGAAAGACGAACTGAAAGTACAGCTCATTCCGACCAAGGAGATGGTTGCGGATGCACTATCCAAATATTCGGGGAGAGGGATGGTTGAGCTTCTCATGAAACATGTCTTTCTTTGATCCGCACCAAATTATGGGGGGATGTTGAATATGTTATTGAACATATTTATACATCTTCTTTCTACTTGTAGTATTTCTTTATTTTCTTTTCTTTATTTTCTTTTTCTATTTTCTTCTTTTTCTTTAGTATGTCACTCAGTCTGTGATCAGTATGTCACACACACACATTATCCTGATTCCCGCGACCTCCTCATATTTCTCTCTCAACCGGTACCTTGATCTTGATTCATTATCATATTCATTTTACCCGGCTTACTCTCAATTTCAATACTTGAACTCGGAAGCCTAGGAGCTTGGTAGAAAACTTGTTGACTTTCTTTTCCTCATTCTGAAGGGGACCTTCAATCAACATCAAGGCAGTCAAATAAACCCTTCAAAGAAAGAAGACCATTTGGCCCGAACATTATCCTAATTTGGTACGGATCATCCTTATAGATCGTGGCTATGATCTACTATACTAATCATCATCCGGTTCTCTTCATTGAAGTCAGAGAGGGTGGAACTACCGTCTTATTATTATTATTTCTTCATATATTAAATTATAACTTTGACATTTACAGGAGTGGGGGTATGAATCTTTTCTTATCTCAGTTATTTGTTATTTGCTATTGTTTTCTAATCATGTGTGTGTTACACTCTGGTTTTTCTTTCAATAAGAAATATAGATTCATACATCAAGCAATGCTGAAAACCGCTCTAGACACCATTCCAAGGCTAAGCGAGGACAACTATGGCGTCTGGAAAGACAAGATGGACGCCATACTGGACGTAAGAGTTTGCGCGAAGGCCTTAAACGATGAAGTCTCAACCCTGGATGGAGACGTGAACAACAAAATCAAACTGCTTCTCATCTCCCGTCTAGAACCATCGACTCACAACAACATCGTAACACCAACTAATAAGAACTCAGCCAAGTTACTGTGGAAGGCCATCATAGAGAAATACGCATCATATCAAGCATCAAACAGGGCAAGAATCTTCAACGATTTCCTTTATATTAAATTCAAACCCAACAAAATCAAGGAATTTATCACAAAGATCAAAGTCTGCCTGAAGAAAATGCTGGAAGTAGGAATCACACTCCTGAGCGACATCCTGGCCTACCTAATCCTATTCAAATTCCCCGAGAATATGAAAGATTTCAAGAGACAGATCATGCACACGGACAAGGAACTCTCAGTCGACTACGTACTTAACCACCTCACCCAACTCAATAATGAATCAAAAGCTCAAGGCTCTCAAGATAGACCAAACGACAGATCCGAGATAGCCCTGGCGAACACCAAATCACCGAATAACAACTCGTACAGCGGAGAGAGACAAAGATGCACAGAGGGCTGGCACAATCCCAAACAAGACAAACTACACTCAGCTGACAACTGCTGGCACCTCCATCCAGAGTTGGCACCTGACTGGTGGAGAGAAGATCATACAAAGTGGAAGGCTTGAAAAACCAAAACAACCGCCTCAGCACACTACCTAGCTCTGCTCACGTCATGGATCAATCACAGAGACCCAGGATCTAAATTCATACTCGACAGTGGCGCATCACTTCACATGGTCAACGACAGTAGATACTTCAAGGAAATTTCCCCCTGCAAAGAAGACTCCATCAAAACGGGAAAGAAGGGAGCCAAGTTAGAAATTAAAGGAAAAGGTACAGCCATCTTCATATGGGGTGACTTCACGCTGGAACTATTGAATGTATACTACGTACCAAGTCTAACCATCAACCTACTGAGCGCAGGAGCACTAAACAAAGCAGGATGTGTGTTGAAGGGTGAAAAAGGAAAGTTTCAGGTGCTGAAAGATGAACAAAGACTGTTCAGCGGAAAAATTGTTGGAAATCTTTATACGCTAGAGACCCCAAAGCTTCCCCAACACCACACCAATTCCGCACTTCTGGCTCACTCTCACAAGGATGATTTGATGGAGATCCGCAGAAAACATGGACATGCAGCAATTAGTCGACTCAAAAGCACAACCAAACATATCCCATCGGAAGTCAAGAAAAGATTTGAATGCATCCACTGTATCAAAGGCAAGATCACAAAGGCTTCCTTCAAAGAAACCTCTCAACCTGTAAGCAAGGCCTTCAAAAGAATCCATCTAGACCTCATGGGGCCTCTCAAACCGCAATCAAAGGGCCGCCACAGCTACATCTTAACGCTAGTAGACAATGCCACGGGGTACATTGGCGCATTCCTGATGGGATCGAAAGATGAGACGGCAGAGATACTGATAGATCTGATAGAAAAAGAACATAGACAAAGAGGCTACTATCCAACCAAAGTATGCTTCGACAGCGGATCGGAATTTGTCAATCAAACTCTCAAACGATTCTACGACAAAAAACACATACGTCAAATCATATTGGAACCCTACCACCCAGAACACAATGGAAGGGCGGAACAGGCCAACAGAACCCTAATCGAATCCACCAGAACCATGTTAAATGATGCACACCTTCCGGCGAACTTATGGCACGAGGTGATCAAGGCAAGCTCTCTCATGCTGAATCAAATCCCCAGAGACAGTCATCATGAATCGCCCTGGGGAAGAATTCACGGATATGAACTGCCTCCAGGATTCGTGAAGCCAATCAGGAACCCATGTGTCTACCTCCTGTCCAGAAGAGAGAAAGGCCAGAAGTTTAAGTAAAAAGGGGCGGAAGGGATCCTTGTAGGCTTCAACCCTCCCCTTCATTCATACCAAATCTTGACTAAATCCAATTCTGTTGTTCTCACAAAGCACGTCAAGTTTCTCAAGATGGCAAATCCTCAACATTCAAACCTCCTTCTCTCCAAGGATGAGACATCAGAGAACAACCACGAAGATGTCAATGAAGCTGTGAATACCAATCCACCTTCTAACCCTGCTCCCGTCTCAAAAACTCCAACATACACCAAATACAGAGATGCGGCCAAAGACTCATTGTCAGGAGAGTCCGAGGACAATCCCAACTCTGACTCTGAATCTTCAGACGACAACACTTCTCACCCTCAACCGCGACACTCGTCCAAGGATCATCAATTGGACGGATCAAACCCGCAACCTAAACCTCCTCAAACAAAAGTCGCAGAACCCACGCAAAGCACAAGGACCCTTTGCGACCGCACTTCACTACGTCCTCCACAGAGGTACGGATACTACCACTACTATGAGCCCAAAAGCTACGACGACGCAGTAACATGTGAAGAAGGTGTAAGATGGATTCAGGCCATGGACACAGAACTCGGCTTGATCAAAACACTAGAAGTTTGGGAGGACTATGAAGGGCCAGAACCAAAGAATCCCCTACGGACAGTGTGGACGTATAAACTCAAGGAGAACTGTCACGGTGATCCTATCAAATACAAGGCTAGACTATGTGTCCAAGGGTTCAATCAGATAGAAGGCTTGGATTATTTTGAGACCTTCGCCCCAACCGGAAAACCCTCCTCTCTTCGCATGCTACTAGTATACGCATTAAAATCAAAGCAGAAGGTACGCCAATTTGAAGTCAAGAGTGCGTTCCTGCACTCAAAAATAGAAGAAGAAGTGATAATCCAAACCCCAAAAGGTTCCAATTGCAAGTCCCGCTTCCTCAAGCTCAAGAAATCCTTATACGGCCTGAAACAAGCCCCCAAGAACTGGTACAAGACCCTCACGACATGGTTCAAGGAAACTGGATTTCACGAGTCAGCATGCGACCCATGTCTCTACCTGTCAGAAGATGGCCAATCAAGACTCTTCTTCCACGTGGAAGATTTAATCCTTGTGGGAGAAGGACAAGATTTTGAACAGAAGTTTCTGAACAAATTCGACGGGTCTGAAAGCAGGAATCCCAATACACTACTAGGTATGAAAATACAGGTGGAAGAGGACAGGATTCTACTAATCAACCCAATCATATCCAGCATGGGCTCGAAGAACTGGGACTATGCGAATGTAGAGATACGGTCACACCTCTCACTCAGAACCTGCAACTCAAACCCGCAACTGATGAAGAACACGAAGCCTTTAAGGCCCTAAACATCAACTACCGATTGGCTATCGGGATGCTCAACCACATAGCATGCTACACACAGCCAGACATCAGTTTTGCAGTATCAAGCCTAGCAAGATTCAATGTTAAGCCAGGAATCCCTCATTGGAACGAGCTAAAGAAAACATGGAAGTATCTGAAGACCACTCAAAGCCGCTGTCTGACACTGACCTGCCAACCAGGATCCGATCCTCTGCAAGTGTACTTGGATGCGTCTTGGGCGGATGACCCCAACACACGTAAGTCGCAAACAGGATACCTATGTATTGTATTTGGCAGTCTTGTTTCATGGAACAGCTGCAAACAACGGAACATAACTTGGTCATCCACCGACGCAGAACTCAACGCCTTGGTAGAATCATACCACAAAGCCACCTGGATCAAGGCTCTCCTACATGACATATTCACTCAACCCATCACAACTATCTCCATGAACATCGACAACAGCGGTCTGGAAGATAAGATCAGAAAGTTCGGTTCAAACTCAAAGACCAGACATCTGGATCTAAAGACAAAAGTTATGAGGGAGGAACTCAAAGCCAACAACATAAGGCTCACCTTAGTGAAATCCTCAGCAATGATTGCAGACTTATTGACAAAATCCGCCTCGTCTCAAAGTATAGCTCTGTTGTCTCGTTTATTTTCTTTTTTCTAATCCTACTGTCCTGTCTTGTTTTTTTTTTTCTTTTCTTTTCTTTTTTAAAAATCCTGCTAAATAGTCCTGTCATCTCATCGGGCATGGAGGGGTGTTAAGTATTCTACGGCAGAGAGAAACATCTGCAGCAGAAGCGCAGAGGTAAGGTCAAGGGAATGCGGACACTCCAAATTTGGAAGGACTGGGTAGTCTCCCTCTCTCAAGTCCGAGATAAATAACAGGACAAGGGTAATCCAATCCAAACGGGTATACAAGGACAACGACAACCTCAGATCACTCATCAATTACCTCGCACTCCTTCCAATCAACTCTCACCCTTTCCTATTTCCTTTCTCATCTCTCCTTACTACTTTCATCTCAAAACTCTCATAGCCATCTTTATTCAACCTGTTTCTCAGTTATGATCCGTGTGCCCGGTGAGATTTCTAACCTATTCATTCTTTTTACTTGTCTCGACATTGACCTCAACTCACAAGAATCTCTTCCTTCTCAGTCTCATCTCATTATATTCTCACTATGCGTCTCTAAACCTCATGTCCACTGGTCTCAAGATCCTCAAGCCCAATGTTGGTACTCATATGTTTCATCATCTATCTACAACGCCTGTTGATTTATTTCTGTTGATTTTTCAGTTTCCAGTTTCTAGTATAATCAATCTCACTTTTCCTATTAGGGTTATTGGCCTCCAGGGCTCCCTGGGGGGGGATTTGACCGCTCCCTCCAGGGATTGAGAAAGAGAGGGGGGGACATGCATGTCTGCTGGTCACACCCCCCCCCCTTATGTAAGTTTTACCAGACCCAGGGTTTTTTTGGGTCCATCCTGGCCAATCAGAGGGCCAGGGGCTTGTTGCAGGAGGCAACCAACCATGTAAGTTGGTAAACAGGGACCAATGAGGTCACAGAGGTAAAACAGGCTGGTTGTAAGGGACAACCTGCCAGGTTATGAACAGCAACTAGGGCTGTTTCAGACCCGTAAAGGTGGAAACACCAAATTTGACTGGTACAGACTAGCCATAAGGGTTCCGGGACTACTTCCAAGTGGTCTGAGTAAGCCCAAACCAATTAGCAAGGCTTGTAGAGCCGAGCCCATTTGGGGCGGAATTTTTGCCTTTTGCTTGTCATTACATGAGCTCCACATGAGAACCATCTTTTTTATTTAAGGAGCTCTTCTCCCTGCTGTTTTACATCCATTCATTCACCAATTAATTCACATTCACAAGTGTGCCATTGCCTCTGCCTCATATTAAGGATCAATCATAAGACATTATTATCTCAGCATTTCTTCTGCTTTAATTACTTCTCTTTGGCAAAGCTTGCGGGCCAATAATTCTCACAGGTACACAACCCAAATATGCCATTTACAGGGGTATACAGCCCCCTGGGTGTCCCTTGTGGTTGAGAAGACCCCTTTGGCGCTTGTAGCCGTGTGTGCTTGCCCGCACGCGCGGTTTGAACACGTGTATGGGCCCCCACGTGTCCATTGGGCCGTGTAGGGCCCTACAAAACTCCCACACACCTGGGAGTTGTTAATTTAACATCACCCAATATAAATTAATCTATCAAATCAAAAATATAAATATAAATAAATAATTAAAAAATAAATTATTCAATTAAATTAAAAATATAAATATAAAAAAATATAAATATAAAAAAATATGAATATAAAAAAATATAAATATAAAAAAAATATAAACAAATAAATTGAAATGAAATGAATTAAATTAAATAATAAGTAAATATATAAAAAATAACTTAATCATTTTAATTAAAAATTAAGATATAAAATATATATATATATATATGCAATAAATATATTCTACACATTTTTATTTTATTTATTTATTTATTTTTTATGGCATTCACAACCCACCTGAGTTTCAAATGGCTTTTTGCAACTTAGGTGGGTTGTGAATGGCGGCTTGGGACCTAAATGGGTTGTGAATTGCGCCACTCAACCCCTTTTAGGTAGTGATTGGTGGTTGCAAGCTTGCAAATTTAACATTGCCCTAAAAATAAGGCCAAAAATACATTTAAAATAAATAAAAATAAAGATTCTATCGAGAAGCCCTAAAATAAAAGGGCCAAGAAAAATATAAGTTCAACTTGACAAGCCCTAAAGTAAAATCACAAAAAAAAAGAGACAAGTCAATTGACAAGCCCTCAAGTAAAAACACCAAAAAAAGACAAGTAACTTGACCAGCCCTAAAGTAAAAGCACCAAAAAAAAAAAGTTAAACTTTTGTTAAGCTGATCTCATCACAAGAAGTAAAAATACTCCTTATGCTGGGATCCCCCAACACAAGTTGAACTGAATTACCAATAAGACCTCATTCAAAACAGTCATCATAATATTTTTAACTCAAAACACTCAACATAATGATGTTCAAAATGCAATAACCCTTTTTATTAATAAAACTACAATATCAGCATCAGAACCCAAACCCCAATTATGAAATTAATCTATAAGTTAGAATACAACTCAATTTTTTCATTGAGGTGATCAACCAAATGAGATGCTTTTTGAGATATCATAGAACATGGTTTGAAAACTATGGAAAAGATTTCAATCAAATCTCCCATTAGTACAAGCTGGACCCAATGGTTATTTTTAACAAAGCAAATGAACAAAGGATCTGATTTTTATGTTAAACCCATTTTCATAGGATTTCAAGTACAGAATGAATCCAATGAAATGAAACATATTTGTCATCCATAATTATCCGCTATTATTTGACGCATGTCAAGCTTTGAAAGCCATTTTGAAGAGGGAATCTTTTCATTGATTTCATTGACATCAATTCTTTTTTCTATATTTTCAACGTCTTTAGTGCCATCAAGGATCTTAGCATAAAACATCTTATTTTTCCTCAATTTTTCAAGAATTTATTTTCTTACTTGGAACCATCCAAGCTCATCAAACCCAAGTGATTTAGAAATGACTCTAAATCCACAATTTTCATCATCAACCAGATCCCAAACCCCACCCAAGAGCTCATGTAAGCTCTCAGTTATTTGATTGAGGTAATTCACTTCCTAAAATCAAAGATCAGTTAGCCAAAATTCTAATCTCATTAAAGGAATCATCACTCACCAAAGATGAGCTTCTGTTTGACTCCTCCATTGCATCTGCTTCACCCTTTGGAAAGGAATTGGATTTCCAGGTCACCAAACCCAATGAACTTTCCGTCTCTTCCACTGAAATATGAAATTCAGATGAAGAGCCATCCTTGAAATACAGAAATAGTTGCCCCATTAGTTCATTAAACCATGAAAATGAACATTTATCAGAATAAAAGACTTACTATCTTTTTTCTTTCTGATCCCCTTTTAAGTTTTTCTTCAGTCTCCTCCTCTGAAATATGAGATTCAGATGAAGAGCCATCCTTGCACAACAGAAATTAATTTCCCATCAGCTCATTAAACCTTAAAAATGAAAATTTATCACTCATAATAAAATTCTTACTGTCTTTGGTGTCTTGGGTCCCCTTTTAACCTTTTTCCCTTCTTAATTGCTATTTCAACATGCTCAAATTCTGAAAGCTCAAAATGGGTTGCTTTCAATTTTGGTTTACCGTGGCTTGACCTTAAAACCTTTGGATCAAGCCTTGGCTTGGCAAACAAAGCGGCTGTATTCTTGATTTTTGACCTTAGGATCTCCAACCTAACTTCTTTAGGGTGTTCCCTATACATTTAATACCACTTCTTCAACAGTTTAGATTATTCATCAATCTCTGTGTATGTTTCAAACTGTAAAAACCAAAATATCAATCAATTCTCCAATCCAATAATTAATCTGTCAATTCAATAATTGAAAGCCTTCAAAAAACCCCACTTACTTCATTGGAAGGTTCATAGTATAACTGCCACTGAGTATGAACATCCTCAGGCACAATGGATCCTCTTGATGCTAGTATAGCCCATTGTTTTTGAATATGACTTGGAGCACGCCTTGCCATCATGGTTGCGCTTTAACTTCTCAAATTTTTCCCCATTGATTTGAATTGCCTCAATTGACAATTTATAACCCAGAGGTAATAGTTCTGTTGGAAGACCTGTTCCCAAATTTATTCAAGAATTTTTAAGTGGGTCATGGACTGATTGGAGTTGAATTTGAATATTTCCTTCAAGGTTTTTCCACACATCCAAAATGTTCCCCAAGATCCCACAAGTAATTTTTTGAAATTAGAATGGGCCCCTTCTACCTGAGACGTTGTTTTATTTCCAAACTATTGGTAGACACAAGTCCAAGCCATTACAAAGGTCTCTTTGATAGGGAAAATATTCTTTTCCATATACTCAAGTACATCCTTGTGGTCTTTCAAGAAACACTGTATACAAGTTTCAAAGTAAGCACTCCCAAAAGAGATCAATAGAAGAAGAAATAAATTTGCATACTCTGAGTTCTGCATCATTTGCTTCTGCCTCCCCCTTGGTTTTAGAGCCCCCATACTTGCCCCAAAGAGTCATAAATATTTTCCAATCTTCATTTTTATCACTGAAGCACACTTTACAGTTTTCTTGAATTTTTTTAGACAAGTTCCACGTACAACACTGTCTGGATGACTCAGGGAAACTTTTTTTATTAGCATGAATAAGAGCTTTTTCATGGTGCATCAAAAAGACTTTTGGAAGCCTCTTTGGATCATAAGCCAACTTTTTTAGTGCTTTCAACACAAAACTGTAAAACTCATACATTTCTTTTGTTATAAAAACAAAATCCTTTGGAAAAGATTTTTTTTGGCAGTCATTCCTACAACAGGAAATAGAGGGATTTTGAACCTTTCTGTTTTATAAGTAAAATCCAACAATATGATATGATGGAATTTTTTTCAAAGTTTTAGAGACTCCCAAGGAGCCAAGAATAGGGCCCCTAAGTGACCCTCTCCACAAAATTTGGACCTAGAAACCCACTTGGATTCCTGGAGCATTTCCAATAGAACATCCATAATACCTTCCACTACAGTTCTGCTTGCTTTACCTTCTGCTTTGTGTTGTAGATTGATCTATTTTAAATGTATTCTCCACCATCAATTTTGCTCAATTAACGTTTAGGTCAAACCTTATTGAGCCCATCTTTCATGCCTTCCCCAAGTAAATCTATTGCTTGACCTGATATTCCCCTCAGTTGAGGATTCCCTGAACGACTTTCTGATTGTTGATTTTTTTGTAGGCCATTTCTAATGGAGAGATGCCACATTTTACCTGCTACTTTCCTCCTTGCACAGATCATGAATTGACACCCAACCTTCCTAGAGTGAGTTTGCCATTGACGTTAGTGGTACATGGCCCTCCATATACCCCAAATCAGTCACAAGCTAGATCAACCTATTTTTCTCTCCTCAACTTGAAAGTCATCAATGTGTAGCCATGCATGGCTTCCCATTTCTGACAATAAATCCTGGCGTCTTTCCTGGTAGCAAAGGCTCTCACAGGAGGATTTTCAAGCAGGTAAGGCTCCCCTTTTTTACATTAGTGTTTTTAAATCAAAATCCTTCTCAGTCAAATGACATATGAAATTTGAACCCACCACCTTTAGTCAATTCAACTTGTGACAGTGTAAGACTCCAAATGGCAATGGCCACAGGCATTTCTGTTGAGGGCAAAGTTTATTTTTTAGGGTGCCCTCCTGAATTTTAACAAATATTTAAATGTAACTGGAATCAAGGTCCAGAACCTTTTAGGTGATGAATTTAGGAAGAGATAAACTTTATAGTAAGAAGCAGCTAGGGAAACACTATCTGAGGCAAGATGGTGAGGGAAAAGACTTGAACAAAACAAGTTAGAGCTTGTTCAGAGTTCAATAGAACAAGGAAGTTGTAAGTAAAAAATCCCACAAGCTAATTAATCCTGTCATCAGCAGAATTTATGAAAGATTGACTAAATGCCAACCAACCTCCAGGTTCTCAATGAACCTGCCAAACTCCCTGCAATCAAGCGCTTGAATGGTACCAGATAGATGTGGGTGGCTGTACAAAACCAAGCAATTTGGTTTATGAAGCTCTAACAAGAATAACCCAACACTTCTCAAGTTACTCAACAGCAGTGTGGCAAAATGCAACTTCAAAGAAATAAAGGCAGGTTTAGCAATCCAGGTTTCAAGCCTAAAGAAATGCTTATTCAAACGTGACTGATTCCAGAAATACAATCAAAGAATGATCAAGACCAGTATGGTTGGAAAAGAGATCAAGGAGTGGTACAACACACTCAAAAATTCAACCAAATGAATTATTCCTCAACCGGCAAGGCTATTGCTTTGTGGTAACAAATGAGGCCACCAGGGGGCGGATCAAGTATTTCATTATGGAGGCTCAAGGATAAGAGGGAAATCATGGATATACCATGGATAAGATGATGATAAATGGCTCAGATAAGAGGAGGGAAGATGGATTCACTCCCACATGGATTTATTTGTTGATGATACAATGGATGATGGGGCCAAGGCAGGGGAGGGCCCCTCCTTTTATGGGAAAGAGAACCTGTAGACTATTGACAATCCAATGAAACAAATGATTACAAAATTCTTTTTTTTAAAAAAAAAAAAGATAATTAAAAGGTTGATGATAGTGTCATGAGAAACTCCAGATTTTTCAAATTAATGAACATAAAAAAAAGAACTAAAAGAGGAAAAGAGACAAGTGGGAAGAGATGAGCCGCGGCAAGAAGCACAGACAACAGAAAGCTGGATGGACAATGCAATGATGCGATGATTGGGTTTTGACAGTTTCCAGCGGGTTGGAAGACAATGGCTTGCAATGGCCGCAAGCCAAAATTAGAGTGCAAGTGGTTTTCTCATGGATGAACGGGAGGATGGTTGGTTGCTGATGGGCGTCTGCAAGTTACAAGGCAAGCTACAGCATCAAAAGACGGGAGCAACAGCTGGCGGGTCCATCAGATGTGAGGATTGGAAAGTGCAAGATGTCTGAGTTGGAGGTAGCTTGATCTGAGGATGGATGGAGCTGGATTGGGATGATTGGTGGGGACCTTCAGCAAACCAGCCAATGTTTGATGACAGCTGACAGATGATGAGATCAGTTGGATGGCATGGTTGAGGTTAGGATGATGATTGTTCATTAGTGCTTTTCCAAAACAAATTGGGTGCCAAGCACAAAGCAAAGAAGTTTAAAGCAAGACCTGGGAACTGTCAAATCCTCTACCCTGCGGTGCCTCTGAGTGGAGTGTCTCTGAATCAAGCCCTGGCCGTAGCAACTCGCGCGTCCCTGCGCTTACCTGATCTCACCCAACGTCTATTCAACTAATCATCACCATTAACATCAACACGTCAGATCTGTACACTTCTACTCAAACTGATCTTTGATTTGATTTTCTACTTTCTCTTTTCTTATTCTTTTTCTTTGTCTCGATTCGTGCCTCATCTCTGAATTCTATAACGTTGTATTCTTGTATCTTCCATTTGCTTCTGATCTATTAATCTCAAACACTCAACCTATTAACCGCCGTCAACCACTCAACCTTTCAACTTCATCTCACCGTCAGCAATCAATCAACCATCACTTCCAATCCGCCTTGACTCAATTCCCTTCCCAAGGCTCAAACCTTTGACTGTCTGGTATGATTCCAATCAACCTCTTCCGCCTTCTTTCTTCCAATTCTGTTTCTTCTTTCATCTCATTTCTTTAACTCATCTATTCATTTGTTGTAAGATTTTTCCTAGTCCCTTCAATATGAATATTTTTATCACTTTTCAATCCAGCAATTAACACGGTTAAAAGCCGAAACGCACGACGATTTAACCACTTGATTCTATGGAGGGACCTGGAACAATGGACGGCTTCAGACAAATAATGCTCAAGGCTGCACTCAAAGCCGTCCCAAATCTGACAGACAAAAACTATTTGATCTGGAAAGACAAGATTACCATTCTGCTTGAACTCAAAGGAACCAAGCAAATCCTCAAAGACAACTCTAAATCTCTAAGCCCTTCAGACAATCTAGAAACCCAAGTCATAATTCTTTCAAAAATTGACAGAGTGACACACAATAATGTGGTGAGCTCAGAGAACATCAATTCAGCTAAAAATCTTTGGAAAACAATTAAGGAACAATTCGCATCTTCTCAAACCGCAAACCAAGCTTGAGTCTTTAATTACTTCTTATATCAGCCCTTCAAGCCCAAAGCCATAGCCTCATTTATTACCAATATTAAAATTGCCCTCAATAAAATTCTTGATTTCGGGATTGAACTTCCTTCAGATATTTTGGCTTATCTGGTTCTCTTCAAATTTCCTCTCTCTCTTCAATCGCTACATCAACAAATCATTCACTCTGATAAGGAAGTCACGGTTGATTTAGTTTTGAATCATCTAACACAGCTGGACAACGAATCCAAATCAAAAATTGCAGACACTCCTGTCAGAGAAACGGCACTAGCTACGAATAACTCTAAACCCTCATCCAATAAACTTCAACGATGCCACCAAGGATACCATAATCCTAACGCAACCGACCACTCCGAGGATAGATGCTGGCATAAGCACCTGGTGGAAAGAAGCACAGGCCAAATGGAGATCTCAGAGGAAACCCAAAGGCAACAAAATAGCTCACTACCACGCCCTTCTGACCACGTGGATCAACAAAGTAAATGCTGACCATTGCATTATCCTCGACTCTGGGGCCTCATGCCACATGTTCAATTCCTCTCATTACTTTTCCTCCCTGCAAGAATGCGACGGCAAACACATCCGCTCTGGAAAAGAGGGAGCTAACCTTGCAATCAAAGGGAAAGGAGAAGTAGTCCTTACCTGGAGAAATTCTCTCATTTGCCTTTCTAACTGCCTGTTTGTCCCTTACCTTGTCATCAATCTCATCAGTCCCAGAGTTTTAGTTTCTGAAAAACACTGTTCAGTTTCCGCCAGCGGCAACTCATTTAAGGTTCTTCACAACGGAACTCTTGCTTTCAGTGGTTTCATTTGAGACAATATTTTTGCTCTCCATCGTCCTCTCACCATTGGAAACAATTCCAAAATCAGCTACCTCACTCAAAAAACCTTTGATTATGACAAACTTCTTTATCTTCATCAATCACTGGGTCACGCCAGCCCCTACCGACTGAAAAATGTCCAATCCGAAATTCCATGTTCTTTAATAGATGAATTTCAATGTCCAGACTGCGTCTTCTCAAAAATTGCAAAAACTCCTTTCAATTCTAGAGCCAAAATAGCCTCCAAACCATTTGAGAAGCTTCACGTCGATCTAATGGGACCAATCAATCCAGAATCCCGCAATGGGATGAGGTACATAATGACTATTGTTGACAGCCACTCCGGATACTTATCCGCTATTCCTCTTTGTTCCAAATCTGACACTTGCTCTCAAATTCAATCCATTCTTAGATTCAAGAAACAAAAACAAGGATGTTTCCCTGCCACTATCTGTACTGGTGGCGGAGGGGAATTCATCTCCCAAGAACTTTGATCTTTCTTTCAAGATAATTTGATCCAACACATCACTACCGAACCATACCACCATGAACACAATGGAAGGGTGGAACACGCCGATTGAACCATTGCCAAATCAATCAGAACCATCCTTTGATTTTCCAAACTTGCTCTCAACTTCTGGGCTGAAGTCTCCAAGGCTTCTACCCTCATGCTTAACCAAATTCCCAAACATCCAAACAAAAAATCCCCTTACAAAATCTTCAGGACCAAGACTCTACCCTTGCAGTATTTCCATCCGCTCGGATCCAAGGTAGCATACTTAGACTTGAAAATTTCTCGCGGGGATAAGTTCAACAATCAAGGGCTAGAGGGTACTTTAGTAGGATTCAACCCTGACCTCCTGTCTTACCGCATTCTCAAGCAAGACGGCACTATTATCTCTTCGAAACACATCAAAATTTTTAAAACACTTCCCAGCTCTTCTACTATAGAAAATCCTTCCAAAATCATCCATTCTCTCAACATTTATCTCCCCATTCTACCCTATGAACCCACTTCAAGTGACTTTCCAACAATTAACCCTCAACTTGCCGACCACCATTTGCAATCAAACAAAACTGCGGAATCTGTGGATGACCAGTCTTCTCAATCATCTCAGGAGGTTGCTGACAAACTGGCTCCCTCTAGAATTCTTTGCAATCGGTCATTAATCCGTCCACCTGATAGTTACGGATATCACCACTATTTTGTTCCCAAATCATTCAAACAAGCCAAGAAATGCAAGGACTACAAAAACTGGGACCTTTTGATGGACGCTGAATTGGAGGGCATTGAAAAGATGCAAGTTTGGGAAGATTACAAAGGTCCAGAGCCAGTTAATCCCCTCAACACAACATGGGTTTACAGACTAAAAGACAACTGTCATGGAGATCCTCTCGTGTACAAAAGCCAATTATGCGTGCAAGGATTCAATCAGATTTACGTTCTAGATTATCAAGACACTTTCTCCCCAACTGGCAAGGCTGCATCACTCAGAATTGCACTACTTTACGGCCTGTATGACTCTCTTCCTATTACCCAATTTGATGTAAAAGGTTCCTTTTTGCACGCACCTCTTAAAGAACTCGTGATAATCAAGACTCCTAAAGGATTGAAGCGAAAATCAAAATATATTAAACTCAAGAAATCCCTGTACGGACTTAAAAAAGCCACTCTCAACTGGTTCAACACCCTCACCTCCTGGCTTTTGAGCCAGGGATTTCATCAATCATCTTCCAACCCCTGTCTCTATCTAAATCCTCATTGCAAGTCCATGATCTTTTTCCACGTTGACAATCTCATATTGGTTGGTCTCAGCAACTATTTCAAAAGCAAATTCTTACAACGCTTTCCAAACTCCTCTTCTCATGATCCCAATACTATTCTAGGCATGAAATACTCCAAGACCAATAACAAAATCTTTCTCTCTCAACCGAACCACATAGATCACGGGTTAGAAGAACTCAAACTTACCAAGTGTCATCCCTCTTCTATACCGTTAACTTCAAACCTCAATTTGCGACCTGCCTCAGATGAAGAACAAGAAGAATTCAAAGCGCTCAACATTACCTATAGGTCAGCTGTGTTTTTGATGAACTACATCGCATGTTTAACCCAACTAGAAATCAGTTATGCTGTCTCAATTCTAGCTTTATTCTGCAAACAACCCGGGATAAATCACTGGTGCAAAGTCAAACGCTGCTGGAAATACTTAAAAGCCACCAAGGGACTTTATTTAGTGCTCGAGGTAAAACATTGAGAAACCCAACTGCAATGTTTCAGCAACCCTACCTGGAATGACGATCTCAAAACCAGACATTCTCAATCTGGCCATATTACCCTACTATTTGGATCGCCCATTGCGTGGAGCAGCATTACACACTCAACCACCAAGGCCAAGCTCAATCCATTGGTTGACTATTTCCTTGAGGCCATCTGGATGAGGGGACTGGTTTCCAAAATGTGGACAGTACCCACGCAACCAAGCACACATTACATTGATAACAAAGGTCTAGACAATAAATTGAAGAAATTTGGATGCAACTCCAAAACCCGCCATATCAATATAAAAACTAAGGCTATTCAAGAAGAGTTACTTGCGCACAATCTCGAGATAAAACTCATACCCTCTGACAATATGATAGCTGACGGGCTGACAAAAGCACTGCCCCGAGTTCCGCTTGCTAAGCTCCTCAATTTCATTAATCCTTACTTTCCCTATCTTGAAATCCTACCAGCCACAAGGGGTGTCAAATCCTCTACCCTGCGGTGCCTCTGAGTGGAGTGTCTCTGAATCAAGCCCGGGCCGTAGCAACTTGCGGATCCCTGCGCTTACCTGATCTCACCGGACGTCTATTCAACTAATCATCACCATTAACATCAACACGTCAGATCTGTACACTTCTACTCAAACTGATCTTTCATTTGATTTTCTACTTTCTCTTTTCTTATTCTTTTTCTTTGTCTTGATTCGTGCCTCATCTCTGAATTCTATAACGTCTTGTTCTTGTATCTTCCATTTGCTTCTGATCTATTAATCTCAAACACTCAACCTATTAACCGCCGTCAACCACTCAACCTTTCAACTTCATCTCACCATCATCAATCAATCAACCATCACTTCCAATCCGCCTTGACTCAATTCCCTTCCCAAGGCTCAAACCTTTGACTGTCTGGTATGATTCCAATCAACCTCTTCCGCCTTCTTTCTTCCAATTCTGTTTTTTCTTTCATCTCATTTCTTTAACTCATCTATTCAGTTGTTGTCAGATTGTTCCTAGTCCCTTCAATATGAATATTTTTATCACTTTTCAATCCAGCAATTAACACAAACTTGAACACCCCAGGGGCTCTTCCTAGACTGCTAGGACAGGAAAAAGCTGAAGAAAGGCAAAGGGAAAGGATTGCCATACAGAAACAAGAATTTCCATATTTTTTATTTTATTTTATTTTATTTTATTTTTGATAGACAGATGAAATATTATTTATAAGGAAAATGTTTAAAATTTGCACTTTTCTTATGAGGTTTCCCAAATTGGTCACCACATCTCTCCCCAACTTACAGAATGTCACTACTCTGTATCTAGATTTTGAAGATATTTAATAAAAGGAATAAAACAATGAAATTGAAACAAAGAATGGCCATTTCTTGACCTTTAGAGTGATTGAAGAGTTCAAAAAAATCTTGATCCATCAAAAGAGTATTAGAAGCGGTAGAGATAAAACACAAAGGGTGGCCCAGGTGCTCACCTATGTGGCATAAAGTAGAGTTTCACAACAAAAATGCAGCAGATGACCCTGGTGATGCACAATTGGGAGGACTTACTTCTGGGATAAGTTGCCTCCAAAACAATATAACCATTTAAATTGATCAGCAGAGAACCTTCTGGCCAACTGAGTACCATCCTGTCCTTTCAAAAAATGGGATTCACCTCTGACTTGACAAACCACTCAATAAGAACCATTCCAGAAATTTGAGGAAAGCTTTCTCCACTGGGTCTCCAAGGATTGATTATAGGCTAAAACTAGATCACCAGGATTTAAGGGATCCCTGATTTGATTTGAGTGCTTATCATCACAATACTGAAACAATTTTTCTCTTGATTACATCATCTTCTGATAATCTTCATCACAAACATCTTCACTTTTCTCCAGTTGCTTTGATCTGGCAACTAATAGATCAGTGGTTTAAGACACTGTCTCCCATGAGATACCCAAGAAAGATTCCATTTCCAGATCCAAAGGAAGAACTTCTCTTGGACCAAAGATGATTTCATAAGTTGAGTAGCCAGTGGTTTTTTTAGTTGAGATTTGATCAGAAAAGTGAACCAGAGGAAGAAATTTTCAGCAATTCTTCCCCCTTTCACCAGCCAGTTTAACAAGTGAAGCCTTCAAAGGAGCATTGCCTTGTTCCACCATGCCTTGGCCTTCAGGATAATAAGGATTAGTAACCCTATTTTTTCCAGGAAGAGATTGGATCATTTAAGCAAGTTTTCCACAAAATTCAGAGCCACCATCAGTAGAGTAATATTTATCCAAGCCATAAAGCATCACCCACGTCTCATAAAGGCAAGCTGCCACTGATTCAGGTCTAAGATTCTTAAAAAATTTTGCTTGAAACCATCCAGAAAAATCATCTCTAGCCACAATGAGGTACTTAGCACCACCTGCCTTGATGTGAACCACATCCATAGCAATCCTTCCAAAGACAGTGGACTCCCCATTAGGGTAAATCATTTCAGCTTGATGCCTAAGATGACGTTTTTGACAAACTTCACAACTCTTGCACCATTGGGAGACAGATTTCTTCAGAGAGGGCCATCAGAATTTTGTGGATAATTGTTGATAAGTTTTGGTTTACCCAAAATTACCAAGACCTTCATGGAGACTTTCAAGGATTGAATCTTTTTTAGAAGGAATAGTAACAACAATGAGATCAAAAGTATTTCCTCTTTTAATAAGCAAAGAAACTTTTAAAAAGAAATTAGAGGAATTTATTTTTAGAGAATAACCCAACAGATGGATAACTAGAATCAACAGCCAGCTTGATCTTGCCAGCCCCAGGTGCATAAGAGATATTTTAAAAACTATTTCTTCTCCAAAAATCATTTTGAGAAACTGAAACAAATTTTTTCAATCCTGGTTCCAAATCCATTCAGCTTTTTTCCTGGTTAGACAATGCAAGGGAGAACAGATTTTTGATAAATATGGGATAAAGATTCAAACATAAGTTAAAACACCTAGAAAGCCCCTAACTTCAGTAGGATTGATTGGAGTGGGCCAAGAGATGATTTTGTTGAACTTGGCTGGTGCCATCCTTCTTCCTTCCTTGCAGATCACATGACCCACAATTTCCAGAGCAAAGATACAAGCAGCCAATTTGGATCCAGAGACAGTGAGGCCATACTCCTCAATACAAAACAGAATCCTTTCCAAAGTTGTAGCATACTCCCAGATGAATGAACAAATTCCTGAATTCCAAGGTAAGAGCTCATTATCATAGTCAGAAACTGGAACTTTAATTCTGCAATAATCAATAAAGATACCAGCATGATCAGGGAATTCATCCTGGAAGATCCACATCATCTGAGCCTGATAGACTGCAACCAAATTAGTGGCACCTTGAGGCAATTGAGCAAGTTGGAATCAACCAAGAGGAGTATTGAAAGTAGTGACAGAGCAAGAGATGGTATTTAAGTATTGCTTTCCATAACCACCCATAATTTCCCCTAGACCATAGCAAGCTCTCCCAGAGAATAATTCAAAACATTATTCAGTGGCAGGAGGAATACCAGATTCTTTAATAGTAAATTGTTTGAGAGTTTGAAGAGCATGAACTACTCTACTTTTACCTTTAATTTTGAGGACAAATGTTAGAATAATTAATCTATTAACTTCAAAGATGGTCCAAAGAAAAACCAGAAGGCTGAAACAAGGTGTTGGAAGCTGAACAAAAACTGAGCAGGATATTTGATGAGAACAACACCCTACCAGGCTTAAGTAAAAATGACTAAAAGTTGGACTTGACACCAGAAACCTTTCACAACAACTGAGCAGGATATTTGATGAGAACAACACCCTACCAGGCTTAAGTAAAAATGACTAAAAGTTGGACTTGACACCAGAAACCTTTCACAACAACTGAGCAGGATATTTGATGAGAACAACACCCTACCAGGCTTAAGTAAAAATGACCAAAAGTTGGACTTGAAACCAGAAACTTTTTTAAGGGTGAAAATAGACAACAAATCCTCCGCACACACACTCCAAGAAAAAAGACTTGAAAAAAGACAGCTGAGTGAAAGAGTCAAAAGGTTAGTCACAGCTAAGGAGTGGGGGAAATGTACTGGTTGTACCAAATAAGTTGAGTCCTGGAATGAGATCCCTTTGAGGATCTTGGTTGACCTTGGTTTTTCAATGTCTTGCTTCAGTGATGCCAGTAAAAGGTTGTGTTGGTAATGAGAATTGTTATCCCCTTCTAGTTGTTCATTGAATTGTCCTTGTTGAGGAGAGTATATGCGCGCAGTAAAAGATACAAGATGAATATGCAACAGGACCTTGTAGCCGCGCGCGCGTGAAGAGATGGAAGGAAATGACACAGTATGATATAATAAAAAGATTACAAAGATAAACAAATAAAAAAACAAAGATAAAGATAAGAATAAAATAATAGCTAATTAATGAAAATAAAAAATAAGATTTAAACGTGGATTGGATCTCAACAACACAGAAGACAGGGCTGGAATAACTGGAAGTTGAATTTTCATATAGACCATTATGGACTTGTTTGTAGATCAACTTGATAAATTCATCAAGTTTAGCAGCAGGAATTGGAATCTTTTTCTTTTGCCATGGATCATGTTCTACTACAGGGATGATATAAGGGAGACCATAAGGTTCTTTCAAGAGACCTCTCTCTTCTTTGCAGAAGGCAATAGATTTTTCTCTTAGAGATAAGACATTTTTTATCAAATTCAACTCATCAAAAAGAAGCCATCCATATGGATTGAAGTGGACCACTTTAAGACATTCTTCCATGACACAACCATTGGGCACAAAGGGGCCAGTAAGAGACCAAGATAAACCACAGTAAGGATCATAAGATAAGGGAGGGCGCATGAGAGGAGGATTGAGGTTGAGAGGCACAGGCAGGTTGACTTGTGTGGAAAGAGATTGTGTGTTCCATATAATTCCCTGAAACAATCCCACTCCAAGTTCTAGAAAGCCCACTAGCCCTTGATTTTCAATCCTGTAACTCTTCAAATTGAATAAAAATCTGCTCCGCAAGGAAAGTTTCTATGGCCTGAAGCAGTTGAGAATCATGCCCAACTCCCCTCTCTGCTATCCACAAAACTACTCTGTAATAGAACTTGAACCAATTGATTTCTATAAATATAAGACCAGACTAACAAAAGGAAAACAACAAATTCAATAGTTGACCCATACAGAATAAAATGGATTGGTCCTACCCCGTATATGAACAATTATGAAGAAAACCACAGAGATACTGGATAAGAATCCTTATGGAACCTAGGATAGATAGAAGATAGACAGCAACGGAATAGACTAGCAACAACAGTTCAGAATGTGAGTTGGGATTTGAATGAAGCACGATGTAAGACTCCAAACGGCGCAGGGCGTTGGCAGTTCTGTGGAGGGGATAGGTGCTTTTTTAGGCTTCCCTCCTGAGTGTTACAAAAATATTTAAATTTAACCAAGATCAAATTCCAGAACCTGGTAAACGGGGAACCAAAAGTAAGAGGATAAAGATTTTAGTGGTTGGTAGCTGGGAGACAACACTATCTGAGGCAAGATGATGTTGGGGAACACTTGAATAGAAGGAGTAAAGAATTGTTCAGAGTTCAAAAAGACAAGGCAATTGTGAGTGACCACGCCCACAAGCTAATAGCTCTGGTCGTCAGCAGGAGCTTAGGAAAGATCAACTCAATCCCAAACAACCTCCAGGTTCTTAATGAACCTGCCCAACTCTCCGCAATCAAGCGCTTGAAGGGTACCAGATAACTGTGGTTGGCTGCACAAGACAAAGCTAATTGTTTGAAGAAGCTCTAGAAGCAAAAAAATAACTGATTCAAACAAGAATAACCCAACACTTCTCAAGGGACTCAAGAGTAGCGTGGCGGAATTCAACTTCAAAAGAAGTGAAGGGAGGCTTAACACTCCAGGTTTTCAAGCTTAATAAAACCTCTTCAGTCAAACGTGACTTGTTCAAGAAAGATAATCAAAGGATGATCAGTCCCAGTATGGTTGGATAAAGGGATCAGGAGTGGTGTAACACACTCAAGAATTCAATTAGTCAAATTCTTCTTCAACCAGCAAAGCTATTGGTTGGTGATAAGGATCAAGGATCAAGGGTTTTGAGTATGGAGGCTCAAGGATCAAGGGGGAATCATAGCTATCTGATGTGATGATAGTATTATGCTCATGTGCTCATTCCATGCTGGATGATGTTCCAAAAGACAGGGGAGAGCCCCCCCTTATATGGGCAGGAGGCCCTGTTAGACTATGTACAACGGATTCTACAAATAGAGCAGAAAAAGAAAGAAAATCAGGTCATCTCTCGCGTCCGTTGGTGGATGGGCGCGCGGGACAATATTGGAATCACCCACCCCTCTTCTGAAGGCGGACGGGGTGGGAAAGGAAAATGAACTAGACCAGACCGCTGCGGATGTCTGCGCGCGGTAGTCAACACTCTCCACCCCTTGTCCAAAGGCGGAAAGGGGTGGGAAAGGAAAATGAACCAGACCGCCGCGGATGTCCGCGGGCGGTAGTTGACACTCTCCACCCCCACCCGGAGATGGAAGGGGGGTGGGAGAGTCCCAGGAGGGCAACGGATGAAGTTTGTGAGAGTGCGGATGGGCGGATAGGAGATTGGCTCAAGGAAATTGAGAAAATCCTGACGTGCTTGAGATTGGCAAATGACAGACTGAGTGAGGTGGGAGATTGATCGGTCCGAGGATTGGACAAGCGCTTGGAGGTGCGGTTGGGATGGGTTTGGTAAGGCATGGATGAGCGACGCGCAAAAATGATGATGAGCAATGAGCGACACGCAACATTGACGGATGAGCAACGCGCGACAATGATGGATGAGCGATGCGCAAGGAGAAGGATGAGGAAGCGCGAGGATAAGGATGAGGACGCGCAAGGACAAATTTTTTTTTTTTTTTTGAATTCTTTTTCCCACGGTGTCCCAAATGGTTCACCACAACAATGATCTCTTTCTCACCAAATGAGAACAACAGCTGCAAAGTTGAAAGGCGGTAAAGGATTGTCTTGATGAAGAAGGGACAACCAAAGGAGCCGCAGGTAGTTATTGAGTCAAAGGCCGAGTTGAGTAATCAAGATTTAGTTGGTATTTGGTTAATGAGGAGTTTATGGAGGGATGTGATCTGGAGATCAGTGAGTCTGATGAGCGAAGAAGAAGAGACAATGAAGAAAGGAAAGGAGTGGAAACAGACTATAAATAGAAATAGAAAATAGAAATAGAATGGATTGGAAGAGGAAAACAAGAGAACAGGAGGGAAGTCAGAGAGACAGTTGATCAATCTGGTTCTACTGTTGACTTTAGTGACAGGTTTCACATGTGTGACATATTTGAATTATGAGGTAGATGAGAATAGTCGGTGGCTGTGAGATTGAGAAGTATGGCGTGAATGACAGTCCGCGGCCGTGAGACTTGAAATTTCAACACCCCAGATCATTTGATGAGGAAGAGTGAAAACAACGGGAAGTCAATAATTGTAAGGATTGAGAAGCAGCAGCTTTAGTAAGCGCATCAGCTATCATTTTGGATGATGAGATGAGAGAAATAAGAATTTTTATTTTGTTGTATAGTTTACAAATATGTTTGACTTTGATGTCTAGATGCTTGGTTTTTGAATTTGATCCAAAATGTTTAATTTTTTCTAATAATCCTTTATTATCAATGTAAAAGGAAGACGGGGATAGTTTTGTATTCCACAGTTCAGAGATCAAGTTTGATAGCCAACAGTCTTCTTGGACGCCATTGGACAGAGAATTGAGCTCAGATTTGGTGGACGATAGAGTTATATCTCTTTGTTTGTTGCTTTTCCAGGAGATAGGGAAATTTTTCCAGAAGGCCACGATTCCACTTTGGGAAGTCCTGGTTTCAAGATCATCTGCCCACATAGCATTGGTGTACATGTTTATTTTTGGATTGTCTGATGTCTGCGGTTGAAGTCTCAGTTTTAGTTGATGGATGATTTCAAGTATTTCCAACAATGTTCTACTTCCCTCCAATGATGAATGCCCGGTTGATGGTTGAATCTGGATAGAATGGATGATGCAGCTGCAATGTCAGGGCGCAATCGACAGGAAAGATAGTTAAGGATGCCGGTCAATTGTCTGTAGTTTATACCCAGAGACTCAAATTCCTTGAGCTCCTTGTCAGACGCCGGACTCAGTTGAATACCGGGTGTAAGAGGAGTAGCAACTGGTTGACACTTGGAAAGATTCAGCAGTTGAATGCCCTTGTTTATAAGATCAGACTGAGATAAAAAGAAACCGGTTTCATCCAATTCTACATTCATTCCTAATAAAGTGTCTAGCTCGTGAGCTGATGAGTTAGGAAAGCGATGAAGAAATAGTTCCTCAAATGCATCAGTCTTCCCCACCACGGCCAAGGTGTCAACATGGAAAAAGATAAAAGAGTCTTTGTTTTTATGAATAAAGACACATGCGTCAAACTGAGACTGTTGATAGTCTATTTCTTCAAACCATTTTGTGAGGGTGCGTTTCCAGTTGGCTGGAGCCTGTTTTAAACCATAAAGTGATTTCTTGAGTTTAAGAAAAGGACTAGAGCGGGTAGATTCTTTTGGAGTTTTGATGTATATCTCTTCCTCTAAGGGAGCAAACAGAAAAGCACTTTTGAAGTCAAACTGTCTGACAGGAAGTTTTTTATCAGCTGCAAGAGTTAGAAGAAGAAGCAGAGAAGGGAATTTCCCGGTGGGAGCAAATGTATCAAAGTAGTCCACCCTGGATTCCTGTTTGAAACCTTGAATACACAGTCTGGACTTGACGCGTTCAGGGGAGGAATTTGTGGCAGTTTTGAGACAATTGACTCATAGAGTATTGAGCCAACGGCTTGGTGTTTTGGTTGCGTCTTCCCACACCTTGTGTTGTTCAATGCTCTTGAGTTCCTCTAGTTTAGCATCTTGGACCTTGTTGGGATCCAGGTTTGTTGAGAAATAGCTGTATTTGACTGGTTTGACACCAAGGGTTCTTTCACTTAGAACGCAAGAAGGTACAATATCTTTGCTGACATCTTCATACACAGATTCAGACACATTTAAAGAGAGTTTGGTTGATGACTGATCCTCAGAAGGAGGCTGATCAGAGGGAGAACTTAAAGCTTCTAACGTTGTGGGTTCCTCATTTAAGTATTCAGTTTCATCTTGAGAGTGAGCAGAAGATTTCCAATTGGGCAACCATTCTTTGGAGGAAGAATTATTTGAGGGTCTGCAATCTATGTCTAGGAATCAAAAATGCTTGGAGTCTAGCAGCTTTCCTGAAGAAGTGAGGATTCTATAAGATTGAATCTCAGGATTGTATCCGATTAGGTGACCGATCTCGCCTGGAGGGAGTAATTTTGATCCAGGAGCCTTGGGAAGAATGAGATAGGAGACAGGACCGCCTAGTGGATGGAAATAAGATAAGGGAAGCCTTGCGCCTTTGAAAATCTCATAGGGCGACTTTTTGCTCTTATGAGATGGAATCTGATTGATGGTTAAGGCTGAAGCCTGGGCTACTTTGTGCCACATTCCTATGGGAATATTAGAATCACTCAGGTTTGAACAAATTGACTCTATTATGGTACAATTAAATCTTTCGGCCATTCTATTGAGTTGAGGGGTATATGGATTGGAGAATTGTTGACAAATAAGGTTTTTCTTGCAAAAGTCTGCAAGCTTGAAGTTCTTGAATTTGGTCCCATGATTGGAGTGCAGGATAGATGGATAGTAATTGAATTGCTTTGCTTCCAGATCAATGGCTTCAGCAAGTACTGAAGGGATCAATTCCTTGCTGATGACCGGAATAACAGCCACATATTGAGAGAACACATTGGTGACGGTGACAAGATATTTGTGACCATTCTTTGAGGAAGGTAGGGGCCCAATAGTATCAAGATGTAACTCTTGAAAGACGCGATCAGCAGATGAGATTTGTGAGTGAAACAATGCTCTGGTAACTTTTGAAATGGCACACGATTTACAATTTTCAGTTTTCTTGATGGGGATATTCAACTTTTGCCTCAATTGATGGTAACTCACGTGCCCTAGCGACTTGTGAAGATTTTCAGCATAGGAAAGATGAGATTGGTACGTGGAAGAAGTGGGAGGATAAAATCTGAGACAATGAATTTGATTGAAGTAGTTTCCTTTCATTGCAAGGTTGCCAAGTTTGTAGAGAAGAAACACATTGGGTTGGAATTCAACAATGTAATTATTGAGAAGGAGTCTTCTCAGTGAAATTGGGTTGATTGATAGATTAGGAACAAACAGTACGTCATGAAGTATGACATCTCCCAAATCACATTTCAGGTCGATTTTTCCTTTCCCTTTTACTTCAAACAAGTTTCTTCCGCAGCTTGTACTGATCATTCCTTTTTCTGAGAGATCAAGATTTGTAAACAGATTAGGGTCAGAAACCATGTGATTGGATGAGCCAGAGTCCAGAACCAAATTTAGAGAATCTTGAGAGCTAGAGATGGAAAGACAGCTGACATAAGTCTTGGATTCCGAGGGACTATTATTTGTTGGTCTAAGGTGAGGGTTCAACATCCAGCACTTGTGCTTAGGATGATTTGCAAGAGTGTTGTGTTTCCTTGGTTTGCATTTCCCAGATGCGTTGGTGAAAAGAGATGCGATCTGATTCCACCAAGAAGGTGAAGAGTTTCTCATTCGTAATTCATTTGTATGAATGCAGAGATGATCCAGAACAGCATCAGGATGGATTTTGGACTGAACATTTGAATGAGTAATAGATTGTTTAATGTTTCTCAGAGAATCCGGTAACTTATCAAGGATCATGTAAGTTAAGATGTTGACAGGAAGGATGATTCCAATTTTGTGTAGTTTATTGACACCATTCTTGACTTCCAGGATGAATCCTTTTATGTTGCTTTCATCCAATACAATCAAGGCGAATTGGCTGTATACTTGAGCCCAATTGGATGGTTGCAAAGATACAAAGTGTTTGTGGATTGCTCGCCATATCTCCTTAGCACTTTCTTCATTTCCGTCAGATACAATTGTCGTATGGATGGACGGGGAAAGCTTGGAGATTAATATAGACGTGAGAATGGTGTTGTCGGTGTCCTCTAGTTCTTCTGTTCTTTATCCAATGATTTCTTTTAGTTTGGCAAGGTTCAGGAGCAAGTTTATCCTAGTTTTCCAGATGGTGAAGTTGTCCTCGGTGAGAACAGGAATGGCTTCCAAGGTGGTTTTAAGAATTGTTGGATTGATGTTGTCCATTATAGATGAGACGGACCTGGCCTTGAGAGGTTGGCAACTGGAGATTGCGTTCAACTGTTAATTGTGATAGAACTTGAACCAATTTATTGCTATAAATATAAGACAAGACTAACAAAAATAAAACAAAAAATTTAATAGTTGACCCATACAGAATAAAATGGATTGATCCTACCCCATATATGAACAATTATGAAGAAAACCACAGAGATAATGGATAAGAAGCCTTATGGAACCTAGGATAGATAGAAGATAGACAGCAACGGAATAGACTAGCAATAACAGTTCAGAATGAGAGTTGGGGTTTGAATGAAGCACAATGATCTCTTTCTCACCAAATGAGAACAACAGCCGCAAAGTTGAAAGGCAGTAAAGGATTGTCTTGATGAAGAAGGGACAATCAAAGGAGCCGCAGGTAGTGATTGAGTCAAAGGCCAAGTTGTGTAATCAAGGTGTAGTTGGTATTTGGTTAATGAGGAGTTTATGGAGGGATACAATCTTGAGATCAGTGAGTCTGATGATGGAAGAAGAAGAGAAAATGAAGAAATGAAAGGAGTGGAGAGGAAAACAAGAGAACAGGAGGGAAGTCAGAGAGACAGTTGATCAATCTGGTTCTACTGTTGACTTTAGTGACAGATTTCACATGTGTGAAAGATTTGAATAATGACGTAGATGAGAATAGTCCGCGGCCGTGAGATTGAGAATTATGGCGTGAATGAAATTCCGCGGCCATGAGACTTGAAATTTCAACACTCTGCACTAAGACAGACACTTCTTTAAGCTAACACACAATTAAGTAATAGTAATAAACAAAGCTTACTCCCAAAAAATCTCTGCACTTGAGCTTTTCCTATTAAAGACTCCAAGTTACTTAAGCAAGCTAATACTCTCCAAAGAAGAATGATACTTATCTGCCTTAATCCGGTGATTTTATTGTTTTATACCCCAATATTGCTACTTTTCTTTCTACAATACAATAAGATCCCCCTGTTTTGGTTTCAGGAAATGTTCCCCTTTTATATATAACTTAAAAAACTAATCCAAAAAGAGAGAAAACATCAAAAGAATGGAATTTTCCATCTAACTGCCTCCATGAAGTCCACAATGATCCTTCTTGTCATTAGTCCAATCCCCCAGCTGATCTGTTTTTTTAAAATAGATTTGGTGATCATGTTCCCCAATCTGCCTATCATTTTATTTGCACCAATGCATTACTAAAAACAGATCCCCATTGATCTTCATTAGCAATGTGGTGTTGTTATATAGTCTTGGATTGGGAACCGCGCCGCGGTCAGCGTGCTCAGCATTTGGTAGGTCGGGATCAGCACTTGGATGCATGCAGTCTCAGCTGTGGCTTCTGAAGGCTCAGAAGCAGTCACAGCAGGCTCAGCAGTAGGCACCGCCAGGCTTGGCATACTGGGCATGGGTTAAGCTTGATTGGGTGTGGTGGGCCGCGGCCCGCTTGGACATTACAGACCCAAGAATGCAGCTGGCCCAACCAGATTTGTGGGAAGCTAGTTTGGGGAAGTAGGGCAGGGCTATGGGCACGGTGTGGTGCCCAATCTGTGGCACCTCTGGACCAGTACGGAAAAAGTAAAATTTTTATGAACTTTTCTATAGCCTTCATTTAGATCAAAAAAAAAAATTGATCCGGAATGATTCCCATATCCAGTTCCAAAACTTCCAGCTCTCACTCTCCTAGTCGTCTAGGATCATCTCTTGGGTGCCTAGCGCCTGTTCCTATGTTCAATTTGCCCTTGCTTTGCGCTGCTATCCACCTTTTTTGGGAGAATGTGCGGATGAAGACAGGCTTGGCTTGCGGGCTTCTATCTGGCACCAGCACCCCAAATTGGCATCCCTCAGTCCCCTCTTTTTTTTTCTTTTTTTTTTCCAAAAGCGCTTGCGGTCATTGGTGATCATCCCCATCAATCCACTACTCAAGTTGATCACTCATCATTTCATCCCGACCACCACTTACTCCAAGCACCATCCAACATCATCACCAATATTGCTAATGATATCAACAAACACCACAATTGATCATCATCAACAGCAAATTGATTGGAACCAACTGGAGGATCCCAATCAAGACCCAAACCAAGAATACTTTCAAAGAAGCCTTGAATTAGTGTTGGATTGATCAACCCTACCATCATCCTTCCCTTCATCCAACAAATCACTCCCAACTACTTGGAGCTCATTCAAGGATCCTTTGATCATTGATTGAGTTCATCATTATTCACATCTCAAAATCAACAAGACTGTAGAAGCGGCAACGGTCTTACTAGCTCAACGCTTTTCATCTGTTGGACCCACATTCCCTCTCAACATCCTCCACAATAAATCATCCTCATCAACTCCAACACACTCTATCCTCCAATCAAGCCATCCATTCATCCTCCCCCATTGAGCCCCCTTCTCAAGATCCACTTTGACCGATCTTGCACCCTCATCTTCTCTCCCCCATTGGTCAGCCAACCAACCAATCAATCATCCAATCATCCCCACCCCAGGCCTCCTCCTCCTCCAATCATCTCCCCCCTGCCACGCCACCTCGACCATCTCCTCCGGCTGTACCAATGAATCCACCCATCACTCACCTTCTCCGCTCTGGCGCAATCATCCACGGCCAGCGGTTGCCCGGGGCCGTCAGCCTGTCCCCGCGGCTCCTTGCCTGCAACTCTCCTGCCTGTTTCCATCACTGGCACGGGCTGGCATCTTTCCATTTGCGCTCATCCATGGGTTGTCATTATTTCAATTTTGTCTATGTTGTTGTTTTTATTCTTTTTTTCATCAGTTCTTTTGTTTTTCTCATGATCATCCAAAAAAAAAAAAAAAACTTTTTTTCCGCTCTATTTGTAAATCTCTCTTGTAAATAGTCTACAGACCTCTTGTCTATGAAAGGAGGGGCTCTCCCCTGACTTTTTCAAACATCAAGGGGAGTGTGTGCATATGTCCCCCCTGGTTATCATTTAAATCTAATACTCATCCTCATCCTGGGTATATCTATGATTGCCCCCTGATCCATTGATTGTTAGTCTTTGCCCCTCTGTGGCCTTATCCTTATCACCAACCAATAGCCTTTCTGGTTGGAGAGAATTCTGTCTGTTGGAATTCTTGAGTGTTTTATACCACTCCTTGATCCCTTTCTCTGACCATACTGGTTTTGATCCCTCCTTGATCATCTTTCTGGAGCCAATCACAATTGATTGAAGAGTTCTTATTAAGCTTAAGGCCTGGAGTGTTATACCTCGCTTATTTTTTTGGAGTTTCATTCTGCCAGCCTACTCTTGAGTTCCTTGAGAAGTTTTGAGGTTATCCTTGCTTCAAATCAGTTTACTGTTTGCTTTTAGAGCTTCTTAAACATAGTGCTTTGTCTTGTACAGCCACCTTCAGTTATCTGGTACCCTTCAAGCGCTTGATTGCAGAGAGTTTGGAAGGTTCATTGAGAACCTGGAGGTTGGTTGGGTTTGAGTTGATCATTCCCAATCTTCTGCTGACAACCAGAGTTATTAGCTTGTGGGCATTGTTTACATACAACAGCTTTGTTCTTTGAACTTTAAAAAAACTTTAGCTTCTTTTGTCCACGTTTTTCCCACATAATCTTGGCTCAAATAGTGCTGTTCCATTGCTACCAAACTGCTATCATCTTTATCCTTTACTACTTGATTCTTCATTTACCTGGTTCTGGACCTTGATCTTGTTTGCAATTAAATATTTTGTAACACTCAGGAGGGCAGCCTAAACAGCACCTTTCCCTCCACAGAACTGCCACAGCCTAGCACCGTTTGGAGTCTCACAACGGGCAGACCCGCAGCCCGCAAAGCAGATACAGATAAGCAGGGGGCTCCAAGTAGGGGGCGGCAGAGGGCCGGGTCATGAGCAGGAAAAACTGGATGTAAGTAATTGTAAGCAGGCAGGGAATGGGTTAGGGTTAGGCTAGGGTTCTGGCCTTGAGAGGGTGGGCATAAAGTCCGCACTCTCAACCCCAGCTCTGGGGAAAAGATCTTCTCTTACCATTGGATCTGGGGAGACAGAAATGAAGAGGAAGGGAAGGAATCCAACAACTTTTTTTTACTCTCTTTTCCCTCTTGCACTCTTTCATTGCCTTATGAACTCAAGGACAAATAGGGGAGTAGCTCTCTTTTACTTTCCACAGCAGATCTCTCCCAATCCCGCATGCAAGCTAATGGATCCCCAGCAATTGGCATTCCACCTCCTCAGCTTTAGTGTTGATTTTCCCACAATCCTGAAACCTCAGTGTATACCCCATCGTCAGCCTTGGTATTCTACTAAATAGCTTTGATCACTTTCTTCCAAACTTGTAAAATCAAATTGCAGAGGGAATTTTATGTTTGACCACGTCTGTTGTCTTCAAAAGGAAAAAACTCCGGCCCATCCTTGCTATTGTGCTGCAGAAACACATGCCACGCCAAATGCTGATCCTTGAATTTTCTGCTATGGATTAGACATTCTTCCAATTGGAATTTCCAAGCCTATTTTGCTGCGGACTTCCACTCACTGCTGATCCCCTTTTGGTTGAATTTCAAATGCTGAGCCTACTTGCCTCCATGCCTATAAATAACCACCACACTGGTTGAACCTTTTTTGCACCTTTTTTATAATTAGGAGCAAAAGATAGAAGTTCTTTTTCCCCCTAGCGTTCATCAGTGTGAACTGACTAAAAAAACTTAGACCAAGTTCCAACATTTTCCATGTCCAATGTTCCGCAACGTCCTTGAAGGGTGCCTTTTCCATAAAAGAAGAACCAGGAGATAACACTTTTCTCACATGTGTGGCACAAGTTAGTGTTTTGAAAACAACAGTAAAAGATGACCCTAGTGGTGCATAATTGGGAGGAATCACTTCTACCCCAAATCGCCTCCACTGAAGTGCGTGTTCCTCCATACCAAAGCCACCAAGAATAGATTTGAGTTCAGGATCTAGTTTATACTCATTGTGGAGGTTTGAACCAAAGCTGATAGAAGATTTATCAGACTTAAGAGTACAAGGAAAAGAAGACATAACAGATCCAGAGAGAGAAGAAATATTTTTGGAATTTTCTATTTTGACATGTTTTTGATTTTATGGCTTTCCAGATCAGACAAAAATGTTGAGAAAAAATAGAAATAATCCCCAGGGATGAGAGTTGATCCTTGAGTTGAATTCCAATTCTGAGAGGAGCTAAAACTATCAGTAGGATTAACTACTCCAATAAAAAATGAGAGGAATTGGAATTATCCTTCTGCTTCTCCTTTAAAACCAATTTAGAATGATGACCAGGGAAATCTCTTTCCCAACAACTGGAATCCAAATAACATAGAGGGACTTCAATTTTTCTACCATCAGCATCAGGAAGGAGAATTCTATCCCCAAATTGATCAGAACACATCAGGGTAGCACCAAAATCCATTAAAAATGGTTGACCCAAGATCATAGTACCTTCCAAACAAGTGATCCAAAAGTGACAAGTTCCAACAATGTTCCAAATAATTTTAACTGGGACATCTTCAGCAGTACCAACCAATTCACAAGATTCATTAAATATCCCATAAACCTCAGAATTGAAGCTGACCCTAGGACTAAGCTTTAGTTTTCAGGCCATATCATTGGAAATTAAGTTGACAAGGAGAGAAACCGTTTTAACTGAATCACCAAGTTAAAAAGGAATAAAACCAAGAGGACAGGAGTAAAGGTTGGAATCTGAAGAGGGATCTGTTTGGCCAGATTCCACCATAAAAGTTCAAGAGGAATCCTTTAATTTGTCTAGACCAATCTCCACACATCAATGAGAGACCCATTTCTTCATTCCTTCAGCAACAGATGTAGTAATTGACAGCATTTAAGCTACAGATAGATCAGGAGTTTTTAGATCTGAAATTTTCTTTAATACCCCTTCCACAGAATTGTGGTGTTCCTTTGAAATTAACCTCTGAAAAAAATTTTTGGGCTGGGTGGAGGGAGGAAGTTTCAGTGAAGCAGAGACTAAGATAGGGTCAGAAGGTTGAAGTGGTTTAACAGATGGAGGAGTGGGATCAGAGTGGTCTTGAAATCTTTCCATGAGTGGTTACTTTTCCACCTCCTTGTCCTCCACATCAGAGTAGGAAGGCTCAGGTGAAGATCAATGTTTAACAAGTTTTTGAAGAATTGAGGAAGGCAAGGAAGGAGCTTTGTGAGTTTTGGGCTCCTCATGTTGTTTCCTAGCTGGATCAGATTGATAAGCTCCTGAAAAGCCAGGATAGGAGAGGGCTGGAAGATACCTAGGTTGAAGGGTACAACAAGAAGATTGAAATTCCCATGAAGCCAAAGATTCCTTCTTAGGGGTGGGTGGCTGAAAAGACACCACTACATGACAATAAGGTTGAGATGAATCAAAAGGGATCAAAGCACCATTAGGAAGAAAGAAATTTTTCCTCTTCTGTTTCACCAATTATTCCTCTTTCTCCTTCTGGAGTTCAGGAAATCAACCAGTTCCATGAACTTCCCTATGACAGTAGTAGCAGACCAGAGTGGATTTAGGAACAGGATTAGAGGTTTTGGGATTGGCAAGGGAAGAAATCTTTTGATCAATTTTGTTCTCAAAATTTTGGAGTGTATTGGTGATCTCATCTATATTAGTAGTTTCCTTTTTGGACTGAGTATTAAGTTTGGGCCTGCAACTTGCCTCCATCTTATTCATAATTTTGCTTGATTCTCTGAAAGAAGGAGCATTGAATGGTTCAGTGGTTCTAGGTTTTTGAAACGTTAGAGCACTTTGACCTCTCATGACTTTATCCACAGAACTCCTAAGGACATGGAATACAGGGAGCTTGAATCAATTAATCCTGGTGGTGATCATTGATCCAGATTTGACCAATTCCTCTCCTGCACTCCTAGAAAAAATATTTAAAAAATAAAACTCAAACTTCCTCCACTGTATCAATATGATTGTTTTAGATAATATAAGGTTGGATTGGGTCTGATGACTTCCTAAAATACTGATAGTCAGAAGCTGAAGAGACACCACCATTTGAGATCCACTGAGAGACAAGAGTGTCCAAGTCCTGCAAAGTAAATTGAGCTACATCTATTTTTCTCCAATATTTCAACATTTCTTCCCTTAGAAGCATACAGTTATGGGATTTGAATCCATTTAACCACTTAATTAACTCCATGAATTCATCAGAGGAGATACAAATTTGTAACTGGTAGGCCATATTGCATCCACTTGCCCCATCCACTTCAGAAGCAATTCTGTAAGAGTCCAAGAACTGTTCCACATTTGTTCCATTGAAACCTAAGTTCTTGTTCTGATGTTTTATCTTGATCATCTTATTCATAAAAGAGGTGGAGAGAGTACTTGTAGATTCCATTTCAAATAGAAGAGTTCCTAGAGGATCCTAATAACAGATTCCCAAAGTGGCTCACAAGTGTGGTAAGAGTAGTGCTTTACAAAAAAAACAACAAGAATCTTTCCGGGATGGTGCACAATTTTGAGGACTTAATTCAAGGATAAGTTTCCTCCACAGGTCAGATATAAGAAAAGGAAAACAGAAAAAAAAGAAAAAGGATTGGATTTCAAGGTTGATTCCAAAGGTGTGGGATGTTAAATCCCAAGTTTGCTGGTTCAATCCTTTCCTGGGGAACCAAATGTAAGACTCCAAACGGCGCTGGATGCAGGCAGGTCTGTGAAGGGGAAAAGTTCTTCTTTAGGCTGCCCTCCTGAGTGTTACAAAAATATTTAAATGTAACTGGAATAAAGTTCCAGAAAATTTTAGGTGAGGAATTGGGGAAGAGATAAACTTGATAGTAAATGGTAGCTAGGGGACAAAACTATCTGAGGAAAGATGGTGCAGGAAAATACTTGAACAAAATAAGTTAGAGTTTGTTCAGAGTTCAATAGAACAAGGCAGTTTTAAGTAACAAATCCCACAAGGTAATTACTCTGGTCATCAGCAGAAGATTATGAAAGATCAACTAAATCCCAATCAACCTCCAGGTTCTCAATGAACCTGCCCAACTTTCTGCAATCAAGTGCTTGAAGGGTACCAGAGAAATGTGGGTGGCTGTACAAAACCAAGCAATTTGTTTTATGAAGCTCTAGATGCAAAGAAATAACAAATTAAAACAAGAATAACCCAACAACTCTCAAGTTACTCAAGAGCAGCATGGCAAAATGCAAAGGCAAAAAGAAATAAAGGGAGGTTTAACACTCCAGTTTTCAAGCTCAAAGAAACCCCTTATTCAAACTTGACTGATTCCAGAGAGACAATCAAAGAATGTTAAAGACCAGTATGGTTGGAAAAGGGATCAAGGAGTGGTATAAAACACTCAAGAATTCAACCAAATGAATCATTCCTCAACCATCAAGACTATTGATTTGTGATAAAAAATGAGGCCACAGAGGGGCGGATCAAGGATTTCATTATGGAGGCTCAAGGATCAGAGGGAAATCATGGATATACCATGGATAAGATGATGATAAATGGCTCAGATAATAGAGGGGCAGATGGAGGCACTCCCACAAAGATTTATTGGTTGATGATACAATGGATGATGGGGCAAAGGCAGGGGAGGGCCACCCCTATTATGGGCAAGACACCCTGTAGACTATTTACAATCAGATGACACAAATGATAGCAGAATTTTTTTTTTAAAAAAAAAAAAAAAAAAAAAAAAAAAAAAAAAAAAAAAAAAAAAAAAAAAAAAAAAAAAAAAAAAAAAAAAAAAAAAAAAAAAAAAAAAAAAAAAGATTATGAAAAGGTTGATGATAGTTTCATGAGAAAATCTGGATTTTTCAAATGAATGAAAATAAAAACAAGAAATTTAAGATGAAAAGAGTCCAGTGGGTGGAGATGAGCAGCAGCAAGCCACACGGAAAATGCAATGATGCAATGATTGGGTGTTGAAGGTTTCCAGCAGGTTGGCAGACAATTGCTTGCAATGGATGCAAGCAACAATGTGAGTGCAAGCGGTTTTCTTGTGGATGAAGAGGGGGATGGTTGCTTTCTGAAGGGCTTCTGGGAGTTACAAGGCAAGCGACAGCACCAAAAACCACAAGGGACAGCTTGCGGGTCCATCAGATGTGAGGATTGGCAGTGCCAGATGTCCAAGTCAGAGGTAGCTTGACCTGAGGATGGATCAAGCTGGAAGGGGATGATTGGTGGGGACAGTCAGAAAACCAGCAAATTGGTGATTACAGCTGAGAGGTGATGAGATCAGTTGGATGGAATGGTTGAGGTTAGGATAATGATTGTTTGCATGCTTGACCAAAAAAATTGTGTGCCAAGGGCAAAGCAAAGGAGTTGAACGCAAGACTTGGGAACTTGAACACCCCAGGGGCCCTTCATAGACCGCTAGGGCAGGGACAAGTTGAGGCCAGGAGAAGGGAAAGGATTTCCATACAGAAAAAAGAATTTTCATATTTTTTTTATTTTTTTTTTTTTTTTGATAAACAGATGAAAGACTATGTATAAAAAGAATTTTGAAAATTGGCACTTTTCTTATGAGGCGCCCCAAAATGGTAACCACAACAGGAAAATCTTTCTCCAGTTTTGAAGGAACATCTTTTTCCTCAATTTTAACTCTAGATGAGGATTAAATTGGGGCTTCCAATGTTTTCTTTTCCAACTCCCTACCCAAATCCCTACATTCCACCAAAAACCTTGTTAAGTACACTTTTAATTAATTCCTTTAATGTAGCCTTGTTTAATCAGGGAGGGCTGGGGCTTTCCAATGTTCCCATAAAGAAAAAATTCAACAGAATTGTATTATTCCATGCAATTTTCAATCCAACAACTCCAAAAGTTTTCTCAATTTTGGGTTGATAGAGATTAATTTATGCAACAGGCAAGTGGTGTGTGTGTACAAGAGTGTTTGATTCCAAGTTTTGAATTTTCTTTTTGTGGTCTAATAATAGTCCCACATAGTATTCCATATCCCACAATTTGGGTTGAAAGCACTCACATGTGGTCCAGGGGTGCCTAGGTACCCAAAATCCCCCCTCAAATGTCCCATTTGGGAGGGTAGTAGCCCAAATGGGCCAGGAAAACATGTGCAATCCCTGCTTGCAACTTGCCCATCCCAGGGGGGTCACAAACCCTTGATTGCAACCCCTTGGGGGATGTGCAAGTTGCTAGTGACCTGGCTTGCTTCTTGCTGGGCCATGAATCGCTCTTCACAACCCGTATGGGTTGAAAATGACAATTCATGCCTGTTTGCAATCCTGAGGTCATTAATATATCATTGGCCTGATTTAATTCATCTATTGGCTCTTTTTCTGATATAGTTAAGAAAATTTACAATTCCAACACCATTCAAATTCATGAGAGAGCTATTGAAGCCTTTCAGCAAGATTTCAGGAATCTCATTGGTTTGCCCCACTGTTCTGATCATCTCTATGGAAAAATCAGCCACTTTTACAGGCTAAATAATTCATTCATTTCATCAAGTTGCCAAATCCTCCACCTCTTGCATCAGCTGTGATCACTTTTATTAGGGCGAATCATAGTTAGCAAACCCGCCATTTTTTTTGACAAAACCCGCCATTTTTAATGGCGTGTTTCTGAAATACACATACCCCTTAACTGGTGTATTTTAAGGTGGTGGGTTTCATGAAAATGGCGGATTTCAAACATCAAACCCGCCATTAAACTTGCCATTTATGCATCATCATCCATCCACCCTAATGGCATGCAAAGCACCCATCCATGGCTCCAAATCAGCCAATCCATCCCAATCTTATTGCCATTGCTTCACACACACCTTTTCCCCTTTTCCTGGACTGCCAATTCTTCTTCCACAATCCTCAAATGTTATACAAAGCTTTGAATCCCTTCCTGATCCTCACCCAAATCTAAGTATATGATTGGGAGGGAACAAAATGGGAGGAAATGATTTGACAAACACAGAGAGGTGGTAAGAATATGGATCATCATCCTTCATTTCTTGACTCAAATCCATCACTCTCCAAAACTTACTCAACCCAGTCCATCTCATCTCTTGAACAGCAATCAAGATCTTGATTCAACTCTACCAATTGAGTGCTCAAAACTGCAACCAGTTGGTCAAAGACCTTCAAATCAATCCTTCCATCCATCCCTTTGATCCATCAACTCTTTACCCTATCCCATCAACTCCAATTGGCAACCACCATTGGTCATTTTACCCATCCTAGTCACCAACATGACCAACAAGGGAGTGCAGGAGATGGAGATGTACAACAAGTCCTTTTCCTGATCTACTCTTTCATGACTATCCTTTCTACCCAGATCCATGCTAGTTTGACAAGAAAGAGTGGTGGATCCAATGGTTAATCTTGTTGTTGATCTCCACAAAAAATAAAAAACAGCTTGATTGCAATGGTATCTAGTAGGTTAGAACAATCCAAGTTACTGGTTAAGGGACCTAGGGATTAATACCACAAGTACGCAAGACTCTGACCCCAGATTTGCAGAAAGTTTGGATTGAGTCAGGTTCTGATGGAGGAGTTTTATGAAGAATACTCAAACTGTTATGAGTCCTTGATGCCTCCTAAATCCTTACCGGATCTACTTCCCATCCAAACAAATAATCCTTCATTACATTCATCATCCTTTACCACAACAATGACCACCAAGGAGGGATCAGTTCTATCCCAATTGCTAAATCATGAGGAGGAAGAGGAGGAGGATAACAAGGATAATATCCTTGATCATCATCATCATCATCATTGACAACAACTCAACCAATCCAATCACTCACCCCTCTGGACTCCCAAACCTCATTGATGGCCTCACAACCTTCATCACTCCAATAAAAAATCAACCAAATCACTCCAGACTCCTTTGATCTCCTCTTGAGCTCATTCTACTCATGTTTGATCCAGCTCATCCTTTCACTCGTACCAACCCTTCAAATCCAAACCCATCTCACCTCATCAATCAACCCCTCAAAGGCTCCCCATTCCATCCAATCCTATCTGTAATTCATCAGACCTATCATCCAACAAAACAAACTTCTCAGATTTTCATCCCACTTCCACTCAGCCCAACTTGAGTTCCAATCACTTGCACTCCCAACTTTATTCTAGTCCAGCCAGAGGTGGTACCGCTACATTGGTACAAGCCAAATTTTGTCACACAACCTATTTGGGATAATTTTTGGTTGGTCAGAAGACCAAACGAGCTTTTGATCAAAACAGCAAGCGTTGCACTGACCAGACCATGTATTACTTTCTTTCCAGAAACCAATGTGGCATATTTGAATCATTGTATTACCCAAACCATTTGTGCCCCAAGGTACGCATTTTTCAACAGCTGCAGTCAAAAATACGTTAGTTTTTGAGCTTTGAAAATGGCCCAAGAGTTGCATAGATGGCTTGAAGCCAATCAGGAAGCCATATACTTCCTGACAAAATTCCATGAGCAGCCATATGGGCATAGTGAACGCCTGCAAGCTGCACATCATAGAAAGTGTATTCAATTTAACTGGCTGAAACGTCTTGAGTGATTGCACATAGATCACAAGACTTCAGGTTGGTGAGTGTTTCCATGACTTAACTAGCATTAAATGTATTTCCGTTGGCGTACGAGGTACAGATGTTGCCTGGGGGATGATCTTCAAGGATCCTGATGCAAGAAGGCAGAGGTAGGTTGAGATCAAACCAACCAAGGAAACCATTTTTTGTATTCAGGGATTTTCAAAAAGGAGTGGGATGGTTATGCATTGGTCTGTTATTCCTTGAGATCCAGTCTGGGTATACTGTTGGATGGGGGAAGAGGGGTATTTACCTCCCAACTCAATCATCCCATACATCCTTCATCCTCCAAGCAAACCGCCCTATCACCTGGTCCAGTTAATGCTCTCTTTCAATCTCACAAACCTACTCAATACAGTAGTGATCATGGTCCTAGGTCTCATCAAACCTTCACCTTCTCACCCAAGAGGAATCACTCCACTTGGGCTGAGATCAATGAACCCTTGTTACC